>JAGDQP010004039.1:0-74894 GCA_022664845.1 Lepisma saccharinum | reverse complement strand
GATGAACGTGTTGCACGCCCCCAAAAGTGCACAACTTAATCTGTGCAAAGCATGCTAAGAGGCAGGGGTGGAAGCTGGGCCCCCTAAAAAAAAAATTAATGTCGTATTTTTGTACCGTAAAGAAAAGAACGATAACTAACCTGGAACACTACCGTTAGTCAGGCAAATAGTCTCCATCGGACTCCACAACACTCTGCCACCCGTCAGCCAGTTGTTGAATCCCCCACTGAAAAAAGTCAGCAGTTTTGAAGGCAAATAACTGGCAGCTGCGAAAAAGACAGTATTCTGTTGGTGCAAGATCTGGTGAAAACATCGGGTGGGGAAGTTTCTCCCAGCCAGATTCCTTGATCTTAGCACAGGTCCTTCTTGCCGTGTGTGGGCGCGCGTTGTCACCTTGGACAAGCATAGCCTTGAGATTAACGAGAGCTAGATGTTTCTCCAACGATGCAGTCCGTAGGTGTTCAAGCTGCTGACAGTAGATGGATGTTGATTGTCGATATCCCACCAAACACTCAACATCACTTTGCAGGGGAGGAGATCCTGTTCTGGCATAGTTCCTGTACCTCCCGTTATATATCCACTGCTCTTTGCGTGTAATGTTATGGTAGAGGACCCACTTTTCATCCCGTCACTAGGGATTCCGCTAGGATTTTCAGTTTGGGGCGGGGCTGTAAAGACAAAATTGGGAGGGTGTATGTACAGTTTTGCACGGTTTCTATCGATTTTTGATGGCAAAAATGTTAATGTTGGGGGGTCTCGAGGATTGGCGGTGATACCCCCTACGGGGGGGGGGTATCTGGCGGAATGACTGCCTGTCACCATTCTGTCCAGAAATGGCTCATGTCTGTGACGCGTGAGCAGGGATCTCTATTGAGGCGTCCCACGAATTGGGTACCCATTTTCCGAGTTTCGACATTTACTCAAGGTCCTACAGATGACGATGAACGGTCGAATGGGTGACATGAAGTTCGCTGACTAGTTCTTCAACAGTTTGCATAGGACTTTGCCTCCACCGCTGCTCGCAGGGCGTCGTTGTCCAGCTGCACAGGTCTTCCTTCTCGTGGTTTATCGGCGAGACTGGTGTTCACAGACAGAAAGCTCTGGAAACACCTCTGGCATTTTCACACATCCACAGCACCCTGAGCATATAAGGCATTGATGTTTCGTGCCGCTGTGCAGGCTGGATATCCCTGGTGAAATTCATACAGCATGACGTGCTATAATGTGGTCCAGCGACACTGGTATGATCAAACACAAGCCACATTTCCAAAACGTGGAATAGACCGTTCTCCTTCTACACACTGCTGCACAATCAAGTTCACTATATGGCTCAGCTATTTGCTATTCTACTTCACTATCCGCTTGTCAGATGGCGTCATTGCAGCGGTCATCGCACATACATTACTTATAGGATAAGCTGATAGTTACAGTATGGGGAGTTGTAAATGTGTATTTTATGCAGATGGACTGGAGATGTTATTTGTTGGGAACGTAATGTATTCAGAAGTACTTTTACTTTACACCAGGAGTGAATGTTGTGAAACCGAGTTGTATTTATGCTTATTTACAAAAATATTTTTTGAAAGCAAGGGTGGGGTATTATCTATAATGGTAATACATTTTTTCGTATTTTGTGTTTGGCTCTTGGTTACAAATCAATCATTGGCAAAGTAAAGTTTAACTTAACGTTTTAGGTATAAAAATTGCAATTTTTGCGAGGCTATTGCAGAAATTATTAGTGAATATTGAGAAGTCATTGGGTTTTAAATGTGTTATATTTGCATTCCTGATTTGGTAAGATGTGAATACGTATACAGTGTATTTATAACGGAAGGAGAAGTTTCCAATCATTTTACCGCGCAATTAACTTAGACCTGTTGCCTGGTACCACTGAAACAATCAATAGAGTTAAAGAAGAAGAGAAACAACATGTTGTAGTGGTTTCTATGGTAACCCATTTACCGCTAAAGGCGCAGTCGGAGCCTTGTGTGAGTATGTAACATTTGAGGGGGAATCCAAATTATAGTGTGTATGTATGTGTGGAACGTACTTGATAAAATTTTATGTTGATAAAATTTGATAAAATTATTGAGTTGTTAAGTACTTAAGGTGTAAAGAAATAAACAAAAACAAAGAAAGATGCCGTTTTTGAAACCAAACTTATGGGAGGAACCAAAATGGATGAAGTTACAGAGAATGGCCCAGTTAAATGGTACAATGCATAATGTTTTCAGGAGCGACGGAGATTACTATGTTGGGGAATGGAAGGATAATTTTATGCACGGTAAGTTGTGCGGAACAATATTTTATTTGCTATTTTTTTTTTTTTTTTTTTTTTTTTTAGAAATAGTCAGGGACAATTTATTTCTATGGGAGAATATCTTGAAACCAAAAACCCAGATTTAACTTTTAGGAGCGGTACCTAGTGAGCCTTAGGGCTGATTTTCATGAAAGCTTGTGATTTGGGTGAGTAGCCAATTGAAACGTGTTATATTGTAAGGTAAGTGTAACACGTCTTTTAATAATGGCTATTCATCCAAATCGCAAGCAACGCATGCGTGTATGCAAATCAGCCCTTACCAACACCACATCACTCCAAATAGTGTTCAGCTCAGAGTTTCTTTCAGACCATTCTCGTCTTATTTCTTTTTCACAGTTCATAATTATATGTAATTGATGTGTCTAATCTGTTCTTCCATTTGTCCGTATGTATCAGATTAAGAAACAATAAAATATACTTAAATAAACCCCGTTAGAAATCAAGTAAAAAAAAAACAACATTTGAGAGATTGTATTTTTCTTACAATCTTCTTAAAGCCGTTAAGAAGACAATAGAGGCTATTTGAGCGCTAGGGGAACACTCATCTATTAGTCCAGTCATATTAGCGTTTTACGTGGAAAAAATTCCCTAAAAGGGGATAAGAAAACGTAAATTAAAAAATCATAAAAATTGGAGATTAATCTAAGTGTTGAAAGTAATTTACATGGTAAGCTTCCAACAACATGAAAAACATATGATTTTTAATTTACGGTTTTCTCAAAAACCGTAAGAGATAGGACAAAAGTTATAAGGACCAAAAAGATGTACTGTTTTATGATCTTTAATTTTTGTCTATTTTTTTTTCATATTTACAACGGTTACCGAGATATGATAAAAATAGTTAAAATCGGCGGTCATATTCCAAGATAGTGGCCGTAGCATAGCATGAACGTGTGTTGATTTCTTATATGTTGTTACTGGGTATTAGTGCTACACATATGCCAAGTATCTCCTTTTAAGGAATTATTTCCAGGTAGAGTTTTTTTTTTACCTAATATGACTTCTATATGTCAGTTTTATTAACAACGTGGGGAGTCATGGATTTAGATACGGGAGACGGATCTATTTCTAGCGACCCGAAATTGAAGCCAGCACAACCCATGAGTACCTGGCAGGTGTAATTGATTAAAGGAACAACTGAACATCACATTCCGTACAATACCATATTTAAAATATTCCAATCTTCCTCCTCTCTTCTTTAGCTAGATCTTCCTCCATTCAGCTTTACTTCCACACACCCAGGCATAGGCCAACCAACAAGACGCAAGTTAGTCCCAATCATCCAGGCAAGATTAATTGAAAACGCGTCAAGTTGACCCAGTTTAATTGTATTGGGCCAGTCAATCCGTCTACCGTATTTACATCCATGGTGGGAAATGAGCTTTTAACGTGAGAATTTTGTATCTTTAATATTGTTACGGCGAAGGGAATTTATAAGAGTAGGCCGAATTTCCATGCACGCGTTAGCTGCGTGATTTGCTTGTGATTTGGCAGCATAACCAATTGAAACACGTGTTTATGTACGTGTTCTACGTGTAACACGAGTTTCTATTGGTTACTCTTAAGCAAAGCACGCAGCGAGCGCCTGGATGAAAAGCCGGCCTAAGGTGTGTTAAGCTGTACTGTAGTTCTGTCTTCACGTAGATAGTAAAATAATTAGTAAGACTACATTTACTTAGTTATTGTGTTAATTATTTGTGGATTTTTAGTGCAATTTTAAAAATAGGAAATAAAACGTAAATGAAAAACAAAGTTTACTGATATGGAGTTTGGTGTGCACATGCGTTTTATGTAATGCATAAATGTCCTAATGTAGAATGTATGTCGAACAAGGTCCTTCACTTTTGTTAATACTTCCACGAACACTCAGCACTGTTCTCACTATGAAAATCGCTTCCAAACTCCTGCAATAGTCAGCATTCTTAAGATATCTGAGTCTCCGATTACTCCACTGAGTTATACATTACGATACTGGAGTGATCGATTACTTTCAACACATAGACAACAGGTCAAACATGTCCTCATTCGTTCATTTTTCGTTTTATCCAAATTGAACCAAACTTTCAATTATAACAGTTTTTCACGCTTGTTGTTGCTGTGAGTCCCCTTTTTTATTGGTCTTAATTGCGGTATGCACATACTTACGTTATTAAAAAATAAAATAAAATAAAACAGTGATAATGTAAAAAACTGAGTTAAAACCTAAATTTTAGTTTATATTAGACAGGGTTGCAAAAACACGTTTTATATTTGTAAAAACACATGTTTAAAACGTACCGTATTTTTTGTGTTTTTTGTTTTTAAAACGTTTTAAACATTTTTTAAAAATAAAAAAGAATGGTAGGGGTTATGATAGATACTTCATCTGCAGTAACCCCTACAATGTTTCAATCGCGCTTTCGGTCTATTCATAAACACTTACTAGAAATTGTAGGTTCTATTTTACCAAATTTAATGAAATTTGCTATTGATTAAAATTCAATGACAAAGCTATTTATTATATAAAAGGTAAAAGCGTAAAGGTGTACCCGGTTCAATGCGCACGCGCCGTGAACGTCGCATGGGGGATGTGGAACTAGCGCTTCACATATTCTTGACCAACGGCAAGAAGTGAGGTGGGGTGATCAGTCCCACGCTCGGCTGCCTTTAGCTTCCAAAGTGCCCAGGAATACAAAGGAAACTGTGGTATTCAATTTGATAGAAGGCTGAGTATACCTCAGAGCGCTAGGCATGGGAACACTGAAGGAAAATTCTCCAATGTCCTGGCCGGTATTTGAATTACACTTCTTGAAATGTTATCTCATTGGAGTAACAAGACCTGCCATTTCCTTTCTACACAGCCTGCATTTGACTTTATCCGTTTTATTATTTTCGGAAGGATTAACTTTAATAAAGTGTGTCCAGATTAAATCGTTTTTTTCTTTTTGTGCACCCCATTGATAAGTGAGTCTATAAACGAACAATAAAAAAAGTAGAGTACCTAATAAGTTCTACCACACGGCATAAATATTGTAAGGGATCTAGGGGGACCCCACGTGCATCCCCTTGATCCATCGGAACCAAGTTTTTTTTATTTTTTAGGGTGTAAATAAAATCTATAGCGATGTTCCTCCAAAAAAAACTGGTTTCAGACCATAATGGCGTCCATTTTTGGTCGGAAATCGGTCAAAAGTCTGTTTTTTTGCAATATATTTCAATGAGTCCCCAGGTACACTGCCTGATCTCTCTGGACAAATTTTATATTATTATGTATCGTATAAATGAATTTTATAACAATGTTCCCAAGAAATAAAACTGGCTTTTTACCAAAATGGCGGCCATTCTTTTGTGGAAAATTTGTCAAATACGTATTTTATTTTGCTTCTCTTTTCATCAAGTACTTGAGTTTAGAGAAAAATATTTCAAATTTCATTAAAACTTCAAAACCGGCACTGTGTTATTGCTTTGGTCCACAGAAATTGTAATTATGCGATAAACGCCCCCCGAAATTGGGAGTCTGATCGCCCGAACATGGGAAAGTGAAAAATGGAAGCTTATAAAGAAAGGGATTTTCGGGATTCCAAATTTATACTAAAATGAAACTGCTAAAATAAAAATAAAAATGGCGACCATTTTGTTTCTAAGCAGTTTCATTTTTGCTATAAATTTGGAATTCCTGAAACCTTTTTCTAAATAAAGTTATTCATATTCATAGTCTGTCGGGAATCCATTCATTTGATACTCCATATGATCTACTCATAAACTTTATTTCAGACCTCGAGGTTTCCCACCTCTTATCCAGGTCAAGAGGTTGCGAAATTTGCAATTTGCCAAGAGTCATTATTGCAAATTTTCATTTCTTTGGGCCCGAAACATGTAACGCAGTGCCGGTTTAGAAGTTTTAGTGAGTTTTATTTTTTCCTTCAACCTAAGGGCTATTTTCTTTAACATGGAAAACTCTTTTTCTTTTAAATGCCCACTCGACTGAAAATACCCACAATTTTGGTTATAAGCGTTTTTATTTTTGTGAACATTTTGCTATAAATTTCAAATCCTTAATTTTTCTGAAGAATGTAATTCAAATTTATTCAGTAGGAAAAATCCTTTCATTTGATATCCCATACAATCTACTTTATAATTTTTTTCCAGGCTCCCAATGTTGGGGGACTTTTATCGTATAACTATCATTTCTTTAGGTGAAAACACTGTGCCAGTTTTGAAGTTCAAGTGCGTTTAAGTATTTTCTTTCAATCAAGTTTTTTTTAAAAGAAAATAAATATAAAATAATTTTGAATAGTAGCCTTTCAATGAACAGAAAGCAATTGTGAAAAATAGCCTATTGTCCATTTTTTTAAAGCCAAAATGGCCACCATTATGGTCTAATACCAGTTTTCTTTTTCGGTAACATCACTATAAAATTTATTTAGTCCCTAAAGAATGAGAATAAGTTGGTCCCGATGGATCAGAGGTGGGGAGGGGATGGTTCACATGGGCTCGCTCTGGCTCCCCGACTAAAACTCCAAGAAGGTAATAAAAAATTATTATCAAATCTGCAAAGTTATTCACTACTGTCCCTTTTCTCATAAATATAAATAAATCGATAGAGCGATGTAATCATAGAAGCAAATACACGCCTATGAAGTTTTTTTTCCTGACAGTTCCTCACAATATATTTTTTTTAAAAGGAAGAATTGAAATATGAACCTCTTGTTTCATGTTATTGTTAACGAATTAATATTTCCTGCTTCTAGCATTCAAAAGATAAAGAACAAACAAAACAATGGATTTTAAGTCTCCACTTGTAGGTTTGCAGCACCATAATACGGATTATTTTGGAAACGAGCTTTCGCACGGGACAAATTGGTATGTTTGGTTGGTAAATATCAAACTAAAATAATACTCTCGTACTCTTAAAAATAATATGATCCTTTCAAATAAGAAAAATAAAATTAACATGTTTTTAACACAGCTTTAAAAAAATCATCCTTTAAAACAAATGTTCAAAATATTTTAAACAATAGCTTCTAAATTATTTTTAAAACATTTTGTTTTAATCATGCCAACACTGATTATACTGGAAATGACGATCGAGATTAACTGTCCTCTCCGCTTCATAAAATCATTATATTTTTAATGACATCGATAAGTCCATTATCGCTTTTATATAGAGTTCAAAGGGTTAGGCTTATTGATTTCAAGTCAGTGTTGCCAGTTCAATGATCAAGCTCATGGATTAAAGTATAGAGTACTCCAGTGACTATCTTTATGGTAAACAGTCAGTAGAATACTCTTTAGGGCTCATTTTCAAGTCCGCTTGCGTTGCTTGCGATTTGGGTGAATAGCCAATTGAAACACGTGTTACAACACGTAATAAAACTACATCACGAAACACCACGTATTTCAATTGGCTACTCACCCTAATCGCAAGCAGCGCAAGCGGGCTTGAAAATGAGCCTTTACTCTCCAAGTATCTATACTGTCAGTTCTACTTCTATACTAATCTCTTATTTATGCGGTTTACAGCGTGAGTAGAATGAGTATTTTGTTTAATTGAATCGCATGATAGACGTTTCTACAATTTCGATTTGCACTATGTTCTAAATTTGGGTGAGGCCAGTTTTTCATACTGCCGCTGGCCGCGTGCTTTGCTGGCGATTTCCATGATTAGCCAATAGAAGCTCGTGTTACACGTAGAACACGTAATTAAACACGTGTTTCAATTCGTTATTAAGCCAAATTGTAAGCAAAGATCATGGTGAGCGCCTGCATGAAAAGCCGGCCTAATCCCCATGGCATTCCGTTGAACTGGTATTATATTTTTTGTATGAAAGTTTTAGCACTTACATTTATATTGATTTTTTTTTTTTTTTACAGGAAAGGGTCGATTTCAACATCTGTCAAGAGGAGTGGTGTATGAAGGTGAGTTCGCGTATAACTACAGACAAGGCTATGGATGTCGTTCTCTAAAAGATCCTGATGGAGAGTACAGGAGAGAGTATTCTGGAGGCTATTGCTGGAATAAAAGATGTGTAAGTATCTAAAGTAAGAAAGAAGATCCCAAGCAGTACAGACACGTGAATTTATCGTCATTTCTTGGTCCTGAAATTTCAAAAGACGTCAAGCAGAAGAAAGCGACGTCATTTCGTACGTATAATAACAGTGAGAAATACGTCGCCATTGCTGAAACGACATATCAACGATATAACTATCGTTATTCATTAAATGACATATAACCTCATTATTCTAAACTTTTGTATGACAAATATCAGTTCGTGATTACTAAGAGACATCATATTATGTCTGTTATATAAATGACGTCTATTCGACTATATTTCACCGTAATTTATCACATATTTTTCATGTCATTGTACACAATTTTTGACTTTCATATAACGTGAAACTGACGTCTCTGTGTTGTTTGGGATAGTCAAACAGTAATCTACGTTTGATGATTGGCCTTCATTCCAAATATGGTATTTCTAGCTTCCGTAGTTCGAGCTGTGCATATAATGTCGGCATTTATTTTAGGACGCCATATTGGATTCACGATGGCGACTTTTCCAAAAAATTTTTTCTGTTCCGTAACCTCCTCATGATAGTCAATATTTATACCACATTTGGTGTCTCTAGCCTCAGCGTCTCGGCTCTGTGTTTCTAGCTTTAGCTGTTTGGCCTGGGAATATTGATGTCTAGGTCAGTGAGTGAGTTATTCGACTAGGAGGCCAAAATATCACAAGGGGGTAATTGGAGCAGTTTTTGCTACCATATTTTTTAGTTCTGGGGTGTGGCCTGTTCATACAACAAATTTGGTTTCAATCGGTTTGTAACACTTGGGGTAGTCCCCTTGTAAGTATTATGTGGAACATTCCATCTTAAGTAATAATTCAAAATGGGTGTTCTTTCTTTTATTCCTTTCTTCCCCGATTGTTTAATAACTTCATTTTTGTATTCTGACGCATGCCATAATTTGTTTCCACAAGTTTACGGTTAATATTATATCTGTGGTGGACTGGTTCATCATAGGATCATTCAAATAGAAACAATATTTTCCTTTAAAGTCTGCTTCATGAAGTGGTGCTCTTATGGTATCCAAATGTGATTGTTGGAATAGAAAAAAAAAAGAAAAGGTTTTTAGGGTGTTGTTTCTCACAAGTGTCAAAGTTGATTTTTTGTACAATTACTTATCAAGGTATATTGAAGCTATAAAGAATGATATATGGTTCCTTCGTTTTTTTTTTTGAATGTATAAAAATCCCAAAATCTGTATTTTGTAAATATTGGAGATCACATATAAATCTATTTTTTTCTCTTATTAAGCACGTATATACAAATATAAATAGGCCATAAATTTTAACTTTGAAATTTGAGTGTGAAGGGAGTTACAGATTTACATCTTTGGGTATGCGCGCTTTGGTATGAACATTGAATGCTAAATATATAAATTTATTCATTTATACTAACCTTAAAGCTAGAGCACAAACATTATTTTTACAGCATGATGTACGCAACTTAATTATAGAAGCGATGAATCGGTTCACTTTCTTCTTGTATTATACGTTACAAAAAACAAAATTAAAACTACGCTTTATTCTTAACTTTAATACGTCTAGCCACTCGAATAGCGAGCTGCTGTTGAGTTCTATAGACAGCTTACAGTGGAGTATGTCACTCAAATCTTTACTTAATTTCTTTCCTTATCAAAATATGTATATTGCATCTTAGTTATGAGCAGGGCCGGATTAACGTATGGGCTGGGCCCAGGGCCCCAATGCTTCAGGGGCCCCACCAAAAATAACTCAGTTACCTATGTAAATAGGGCCGTCCTAGTGCATGGAAATAGTGGACAGTCGTCTGGCGAAGCCCTAAACCTATACGTCTCCCCCATGCTAATCTAAATACTTCTCACAAGCACTGACTTTGTTAAATGTGTTTTTTAGTGTAGGGGTTCTCAACCTTTTAGACCGAAATTGATTCTTTCGTCGTTGCACCAAGTAATATTACTGAATTATCAATGCTAATATTTAAATCTGTATGAATTCCAGTACTTATTATACCAACGAGGCAGAGCATTTGCTAGCGTGTTTGCCTTGTAATTAGGAGGTCTCAAGAACGACACTCGGTAAAACTTTGGTAAACTTTATTTTGTATTAGTCATTCTAGTAACTTTTGGCTTTAGCCCGTCATGATTATCCGTCACGTTCTAGTTAAAATCCAGAATCACAAACATCCATGTCTCAGCCGGGATTCGAACCCGGAAACTTCGAGTCACTGGCTTAGTGCCCTAACCCACATGGCTATCAGGTCGGCAACGATTCCCAGTAGCAAGCATCCTGACTGAGGTTTTCCCTGGTTCCCTCAATCACACTAGGCAAATGTTATGATGGTACAATGGAGCAACAATATAAAAAAATATGAGCAAAAGTAGTTAAATTTCTGTTAAATACCTAAAATCTACATTCTCTGATAAACAATTCTCTTATTTCAAGAGGAAACAATAGGCGTATTATTTTTTAAACGTTTGCTTTGTATTTATGTTCGAATGGAGTCACCGTGGCTCAGTGGCGTTTACTGGATCTTGTACTGGGCTTCGGTAGTTCCAAAAACCACAGTATTTTGTCAAGAATTCCCGTGCATTTAATTTTTTCTTCACGGGGCTCAGGCACTAGCGCTTCTGACTACAAATCTGGCGGCCTGGGTACAAATCCGGGCCAGGACGCTGTAAGTTTTTCTTCAGTGCTCGTATGTCTGGCGCTTTGAGGTCTATCAAATTGAGTACCAGAGTGCCTTTGGTACTTTTGGACACCTTGAGAGGTAAAGGCGGTCGAGCGTGAGACTGATTAGTGATCACCTCACTTCGTGCCGTAGGTCGAGAATGGGTGGAACGCTACCTGCACTTCTCCCATAGGCCTTTCACGGAACGTATGCAGGGAATAGTTTTACCTTTTATCATTTTTTATTTTTTAAATACATCTGCGTAATATTTTAAATAAGAGAATTTAAAAGTCATTGTTTTTAAGTATCGGAATAAACTTATTGAAAATCTGTGTACCACGAATAAGTAACGGAAAGTTTATTGGAAAGATTTATTTTACTTTGTTTGGCGCCAACACAATTCTGTGAACGCAAGCAAGATAAAAGACATTTTTTTTTAAGTCACTTTTCCATAATACTTTACAGGAGCCCAGCTCTGTTCTCTAGAATAGTAGTTGTCTGGACACAATATTTGGTTGTCCAAAACATGGCGTTTCTGTACAATCTCCCATAAGGGATAATGCTTTCTCTGATCTTTAAACCTGTTTTGCTCCAAACTACAGAAATGTTACTTATCAGGTTATGCATTCACCAACAGAATTGAGGTATGTTTTTATCCTGGGGCTCTAAAATCAAATTTGAGGTAAATAGTGTCAATTTTGAAGAATCTTGGGCTGAAGAATCTTTCCTCGTTCAATCAGTGTGTGTTAGGTCAGTTATACCTTTATTGCTAATTATTCACTAAACTCACGTACCAGTGTTCAAAGGTTCGCGCTTCGTTACTGGTACGCGTGCTATAGTTTGAGAAAGTGTTGTTTAGTGCAGTAATATCTAAAAGTGATAAATATTGGAGTAACCAATTCGTGTTGGAATAAATTTAGATTTACGAATCAAGATACGAAATACTTTTTGGACTTTGTTTTCTAATATTTTAAAAATACATTTAATGGAATGTTAAAAGTAAATCCCAGACAGAATTGTGATTTATGTAGCTGCTTGTAGGTTCGATTTATGATTTAATATTTTTATTCTAGTATTAGATAAAAGTTAAAAAACAAAAATCATGTTTATTTTACACATAATAAATTTTGCTAACGATATAATTTTGTTTACTGTTTCCATGGGTTTCTGTACACACAGGGGCCCGAGTATATATTGCTTTGTGCAAGATCAACACTGATGTTAAGTCGACCTTATACAGGAGACAGGTAGATAGGACCCTAACAGAGTCAGTAGCCCGGGGCCCCCAATTAGCTTCATCCAGCACTGGTTATGATTATTGCTTTAATAGTTGAATAGAATGTCACAGTTAATCTAGAAGCTCTAAGGAGTTACAATCAGTTCACTTATGTTGATTATAATTTAAACCTCTGCACTCTGCAACCTCTTGTTTAGTACTGTGATCCTCACTAGATAGCAGCTCTTTTCACAACTTAAATTCAATGTAAGATTTATTACCGAAAAAAAAACCAAGGATGTTTTGTGATGGAGAGCTGTGCTAAATTTAACTTCTTATCTATGCTTCTTATGAAAATTATACTTATTCGCAACTAGTTAAAAGTAAATAGCAAGTTTCTACAGAGCAGCATGTTGGCTTGGCTTTCATAGGCATGTTATGAATGTTAAAATGCTTGGATCTCTCTGACTAACAGTGCTTGAAGTGGGTTAGAAAAGGTAAGGGAACACTTGCCCCTAGTGGCGGCGATAGACTCATTTAAACAGTGAATATTATGAGAATAATAAAAAAAGGTAAAGGGGACACTAATTAAAGAAAGTAAGGGAATGGTGTTCTCCGCGACAGTGTGTCTGATGAAGCCAGGTTGTTAGTTGGCGTAACCGTTACACGTTTGTAGTTTTTAAATAAAAGGTATTTGCTTTGCTCAGCAATTATTTTATTTTATCTTGAGCTAATATGAAAGAACCGAAAGCAAATTTCTATTGTGCTATTGCATAATAAGCTGTAATTCATTCTCTTTTAAAACGAGTAAAGATGTCACTCGTGTTTGTCTGGGTTCTTATTGATCTTCCAGAAGACGTGGTAAGTTCTTTGTGAACTGGATAAAGCCTGTTTCCCTTGCGTTGAGTTACGTATATTACCCTATTTTTGTGTAGTAGCTTTTAATTTTATTAGTGCACAAAACTGAGTACATTTCAGTGCAGATATTGAGTATTACTCCACGCTGAAAGCAATTCTTTGTTTGTTTACTTACAGGGCCATGGCTACCGTCATTACAAAGACGGAGGTTATTATGATGGTGAATTTTACAACGGGAAACGAGAAGGTCATGGACGAATGTGGTATCCAGACGGAGGCTTCTATGAAGGAGAGTGGCTAGAAGATAAAAGACATGGCGAGGGACTCTTTATTCAACGTAAGTGAACTTCCATAGTTTTTATCATTTCATCTGCTTAGCGATTGGAATGCCATGGAATCCATTATTTAAAATTACATTTGTCCAAGAAACTAGTTTGGCTATAAAGATTAAGTTTCCAGTGAAGATTCGATACTACACAATTGATCCATTCCATTAAGGAGGAGACATTTTTGTTATAAGAGTATATGGGGTCTATGTGTCCGCTAGGAGTGTTTTAGAGGTCATGAGGTGTTATTATCCTCAAGAGCACGAAACATATCCCCGGAAAATTTTCAAGAGTATTGGTAACTGATAAAACATACAGAACTTCATACTTCGCTCTGAGATATCAAAAATACTCCCAAGGAGATATACTAACTTCAAGATCCACACGGAGAAGTTTCTCTAGTAGAAACACTGTCAGTTACACGAGAGGTAACATCTGTCCATTAGTAATCAAATACAAGGTTCAATCCTTTGTTAAACATACCGGGTAGACCACAAGTCCACTAGTCCACAAGCTCATCAATTATATCAGATGGAAAGTAATGGCAAACCACCATTGATTCACCTTACGTACAATAGATTTGGTCACGATAAGAATTCAGGTGCAGTACTCAATCATAATCATCGTTTGGGGTTTAGTAAAAGTTACGGAATGGTGACAATACCCAGTTTTGAGAGGCCATGTCTGTTACTCTTTCAGAAACCAACCTGATAAAACAGACGTATTTTGACGTTGATTCGCTAACAATTAGTCATTGTTACTTTCGTTTACGGGCATATCAAGGCACCATTTCGTGACCTGGTTATCCTGCCCAACGAAATGTGATTACCTCTGACGTTGGCCAATGACCACAATGCAGAGCGTGGTTTTAAAAATTGGTCAACATGGCGGTCAAAACATGTGAGTTGATGCTAAATAAAATAATTTGCGAAGTATTGACAGTCTATAGATAAAGCACTTGGTTTCTTTTCAAAACAGTGGCAGTAATTTAGTGGAACCATTTTGATCTGAATTTCTATGTAATTACTGTTGATTCCTGACTATACTAACGAATAAAGATCGTCTTGATTTACAAATCGTTCCTATGTTGTAATATTGAATGGCGTTTACAAAAATATAGTAGTTACTTAATTGACCACCGATATAGAGTCGAAATCTAACACATTAACCTAATCTTTGATACATTATCAAATGTTAACAATTTAAAAAATGTATATATATGTAACCGTTCCTCGCATCCATAGGTAATGTTTAAAAAGATCTTCTAAACTATTGCTATTACTAGTATAGGACATTCATTCCACATACTAGGGCGCTATTAACTTACATCGAAACCCCCTTGTAAATATTGTGTATAAGTAATTTGCAATTATCAATTTATGTCCTTGTTCAGTACATAGACTAACTAGGTCTACTAAATATCTGCATTTCTCTTTACAATATCAGATAAAAAGAAAGGAGTAATGGCGACTTTTATGTATTGCTTGACCTCATCTACTAAAGTATTGCCTGATTTGAGATGTGTAACTTAATGATTTTCATTGTTTGTTGTCACCGCCCTGCTACTTTACGTTTCATGACCTTCGTTGTCGAAATTTAATAACATATAAAGCCGCTTTTCTTCACTATAAGACTTCTGGGTGCAACATCTGCAGCTCCTCCATCTTGTTTCTGAGAATTTGTTTCCGTAACGTAATTCTTCTTCAACGACCTTCTGAAAGTGTTTTACAGCGTTGTTTGCGGCAAGACGCTAAATATTGGTGATTTGGCCAGGTCTCATTAAGTATCTGCAGTTGAATATCCCGATTCCTGACCATAAATGATTTAACACGTTCTTTTAACTTAATTACAGCACCGAAACCACTGAATGGGTATTTAATTTCAACTAGCACGTCAGCTCCAAAGATTTACAATTGTTACCGATACCATTTGTAATTACTTTTTGCATATAACTTAATCATATTTCTTTTCTTTCATCTTCTGGTGATGCACATTGTAATCAGTAAAGTTTTCTCAGGATAGTGTTATCAATTGTTTTTAAAGTCATTTTATTTGATGCATCTAGGCTGTATTATTCTGTTCCCATCACACTGCGAAAGTACTCCCTAGCGGTTATTTATTGAACTTGCACATCAGCCTATCGCTATGTCGGCAGACAGAAGGAAACGGTGTACAATAGGATAGTGTAAATATCAAAGTAACTTTAAGCATGGCTAGATGTCAGAGCTGCGGCCAGTATCTCATCTATAGCTGTTATCAATGAAGGTTCACGCACAACAGTATCAACCTTCGTACATAAACTTCGAATAAACGTTTATTCAAGCTAAATTTAACGTTTATTATATGTTATAGAACATTATAACGTATAATAAAAGTTAAATTTAAGCTTTTATTGACGTTTATTTAAGAGTTATACTAATAAGGAAGTATTTATCAAGAGTAGAGAGACATTGAGCAGTTCTGAATATTGAGATATGGTTCGCAGCTCCGAACTGTGGTTAATCATGAAAACGACGGGTAATACGGAACATGAGACGGCAGAAACAAGTCACAGTTGCACAAATACGATCCAATAGAAACGGTAGATCCTGCGTCGCATTAGGAATCGATTAGGCTTTAATAACCCTTGTCCATTAGCAGTTTGCATGCTCATTCCACGACATAAGCATTTAACGGTTTTCATGAGTTCTGGTACGCAGTGTTTCTACTTTCAAAATTGTTATGAGATATGTTAGGAACTTTTCCGGTTCTTCACAAAGATGGGTTGGTTTCCATATGTCACGAACAACATGCAGCGTTTAGTCTTAAAAGCACCATGGATGTGCAACAAGCACGTCAGCCTGTTCACCATGGGTGTGCAACTGTGTGGCAACTGCGCCACAGTCCTCGGAAGTGTGCCCCGCTATGACTCCGTAAAGGCTTCCTCAGGACTCCAAGTTACTTTTCCTTGAAAGATCCTCGTGTCATCGCCAAATTTATCAGGAAAATTATATTAAAAATTCCTTGTACTTCCTTTATTTCGTTATGGAAGCTACTTATTCCGTCTCCAACACATACTTCTTTTAAAGAATGTACAAAAGATAGAGATCCATAATTATCTTATACCGTTAGTTATCGATTATCTTACTTAGTTACTTTATGACTTACGGGATTCGCAAGTTCATCGCTGCAGTAACAAACGATCACCATCGGGTTCTATCCTGGGAAAGATTAAGCCTGTTTCATCACAAACACCTACTTCTCGATGATCCCTTCTAATTAATATTGTCTTCCCAACTTCGTCTCGGTCTTCCCAACGGTATCTTTGCCTCCGGTTTTCCAGACAAGTTATCGATTATCACAAAGACTATTTGAATCCAATGAGGTTGACTTGGTTCGATAGAAATTTGGCCAAGCAATTAAGATATATCGTCTAATGTGATGAAGACAATCTATGTATCAAGTGCAAGTATTTTTCTCCGCAAAAAAGATGAATCTCCCGGCATAGAAGAACTAATGGTCGTGTTCATATTTGTAGCATACAAAGATCGAAACTCTTGGATGGAGGCCAATATTTTGCATGAAACATTATCATCCAGTGACACAGCAGCTGAAATCAACAAACCGTTGATTTTTTTTAAAACAACATGGCTTACCATGGAAATGAACAGTTTTGATTTTTCACAGACGAAGCAACAGTAACATCTGGTTGATTCACAAATCAAAGTGCTGACCCAAAAACTCCAGCTACTGTTGCTATTTTATTCTATAGTGGGATGCATTTGCTGTGAGAAACAAGTTTACTTTTTTCGAAGTCTTTCTCTAAATTAATCAGTATAAATATTGGGTAAGCGCAAAATTTCTACCCGTTTTGATAGGCCACAGATTAAAGGAACACTAATTTCACAGATGGCGCTGCCACTGCGTGAATCGGAAGGCACGTAATCGGAGGAACATTAGGGTAACCACAGCCACAAGCAGTGAGTGCGGATGAGTAGACAGGAACATCGTATTGTGTCGGTGAAATGAAGACTAATAAGGTGCACGTAAGATAATTTTTGAGTTCGATAAAAACAGTAATGTAGTCGAAGCATGCCGAAACATTCGTCAAGTGTATGGTGAAGATACATTTGACGATAGCACATATTGTTGGTGGTTTCGAAAATTCAGGGACGAAGACAGAAGCTGTCAAGATCAATCATGGCCTGGACGTCCATTAGTGTTTTCCGAAGAGAATCTCGACCAAACCATACCAAACAGACCGAATCCAACCACAGAGGAATCAAAACCTTCCAGGCACTAGGGATGTTCGAAAGTGCAAAATATATTCCAGAATTTGAAATTTCTTCGATTCCGGAATATTTCGGTATTCCACTTTCGAAGTTCTGTTTCCATTCTAGAATATTCTGGAATTCCCATCACCCCTGCCACATACACAAGACACTTGAAAGGCGGTTCGAATCATAGGTTTCACCACAAAGTTCGATCATTGGGTTCCACATCAGCTGAGTGCAACTGAACGGGAGGGGCGCGTCGCGACCTGTGTTTCCTTGCTTTCCCAGAACAAAAATGACCGGTTCTTTACACGTATTGTCACGGACTATAAGAACTGTGTTCTGTACCGGAATGTAAATCGTTGATGGATTGCGTATCGTGTTTCTGATTCTGAACGGACTTCTTGGACATCGAAACCAGAACTTCATCCCAAGAAAGTGATGTTAAGTGTGTGGTGGGATGTCAAAGGCATCATTCACTAGGAGGTCCTGTAGCCTAACTAAACCATTAATGCGGCCTTCTACTGTGAACAGATTGACAGACAGCGAGCAGAGTTGCGATGAAAGCGACAAGACCTCATCAATCCCCAAAGAGTCGTCATCCACCGTAATAATGCCAGGTCACATCCTCTGCTGTCATCACCGTCAAAAATTGATGGACCTTTGCTGGGAATTTTTACCATACCCGCATTATCCTTCTGACGTGGCCCCTACAGACTACCACCTGTTTTGCGCATTACAGAACTCCGTCGTTTGGAAAATCTTTGATGATGCGGGGGCTGTGAAAACTTCTCTACAACAGTTCTTCAACTTCAAACTTCAGGACTTTTATCAGTGGGATTAATTTTCTACGAAAAAAGATGGCATGAGCCCATCGATTGCGATGGCGATCATGCACATTTCTGTTAGTTCCATTTTGTGTTGTTCACACTTTTATATGCACACTAAAACAGGACGAATGTTTGCGTGTACCCAATAATAACGAAACCAAAAAAGCGTGTGTAATAACACCATGAAAAAACGATCGGACAGTTCGGAATCATCTCTTACACAGATTTATGGGGCGTGCCGGAACAGGAAATTAACTTAGTTAAACGTGTTTGTACAAGTGAATCTTATGACTTCTTGTCAAGGTTGATTTCATTTTGACTGCTCAGAATACGAACCAAAGATTAAATAATTGTTAAAAATAGAATAAAGTTTAACTCTGATGTTCTTCATTGATCAGTGATAAACTCAGTGTCATAGTCAACTTGACTGGTTTGCTCTATAAACAGTATTAACTTTCAATTCAATATAGGTCTCATATATATCAACACCGCAACTCAAATATTGCAAGGGTTTTAAAGCAACAATGGATTTAGAATAGTCTTTGGATGAACAATGCCAAAATAATAAAAATGTTATATAATGGAAACCTTTCAGCTTATTATGACTTTGGCAATTTTGTGTTACAGATATACTAACGTGGTTGAAAGGGGAATTTCGTCATCTTGATGGCCATATAATCCTCATATCACCAATAATTAATTACAATTGGAATTGGTTCACCAATCAGACCTATCTAGCTGTATCACATGTAGTGTTAAAACATTACCATTTTGAATCGGGGTATCAGTTCACCACCAAACCTTTAAAATTACACATTATTAGACCAGGCATCCTGCCCGATTTTTTTTTTTTGAATTTTCCTCTTTGTAACATTTTGATATGGACGGACGTATTTGTTTACCTTTATTTATCCTTTTTACTTACACAATTTTTACTTTTAAAGTGTAGCTTGAATTGTATCGGTTCTTTTTTTAAAATCAATTTTAATTTTGATTAGAACTTTTGATTTTTTCTGAGTAAGAGTTAAATTTTTTTTTTACATAAAAAGATAAGTTTTGGTAGGAACAATAAAATTAGGAACTCTCTTGATCTCTTTCCCCTTGTCATCTCGTATTACAATCTTTCAACGGACTCCCCTACCGTGGGTTACTAGCTCAACATCTTCACCCTTTCTTCACGTAGATCATAATGCACTGTTTCAATAGGACAATGCCTCTTCTTGTCCTGGTTTGAAGAGAATGCCACTGAATTCGTCACGTTTTGCTTGCCTTTAACTGACCATACTACTGACCTGTCCATCCAACATATCCGACTTACTGTGCAACGGATTGTGGAAGGAGCAGACGTACACCAGTATGGACCAGGCAGATCTTCAACATAGTTGGATGCATCTGTATAGTAGGAGTTCAGACATAAAATGTAGAGAGTCTTCACATGAGTTTAGGGACTGATATATGAAAGAGAGAATGTGCTACTCGCTATTACACTGTTGGAGTAATCAAGTGTATATTATTTCTGATTTGCAAGTGGATTTAAAAGTGATGAGTTCTTTTGTCATTTGTTCTCCACAGCTAATTTTAACAGATACGAAGGTGAGTGGAGGTATGGCATGAAGCATGGCCGAGGCAAGTTCTACCATTTAGACAGTGGCCAAGTACAAGAAGGTATTTGGGTTCGCGATAACGCCAGTTGCAGTGAAATGACTGACATTCAGTGGAGACAGGCAGCCCCTGAGCCGACTATCTATCCCATTCAAAAGGTAAGTTGAGAAAAATATCATATATTTATGGTGTTTTAGTGGAATAGGTATAAAAATGGATTTAACCTTTAGATTTTAGCAGACTACTCCCAAAATTGATTCTCTTCATTTTCGTTATGTCTGTATGTCTATGTCTGTAACGCAGATTACAGCCTGAAAGAAAACAGGTAGAGAGAAACGAACTTTAGATTTGAGTTCAACAACCTGGATTAATTCGACACTTTGAGCTCAACAAGCTGGATTAATCCGGAAGTGTTTGAGTTCAGCAGCCAGGATTAATCCGGCAGTGTTTGAGTTCAGCAAGCTGGATTAATCCGGCAATGTTTGTGTTCGTCATACTGGATTAATTCGGCAGTATTTGAGTTCAGCAACCTGGATTAATCCGCCAGTATTTGAGCTGAGCAATCTGGATTAATCCAGCAATGTTTGAGTTGAGCAACCTGGATTAATCCGGCAGTGTTTAATTTGAGTCCAGTAACCTGACTAAATTCGGCAGTGTTTAATTTGAGTTCAGAAATCTCGATTAATGCGGTAATGTTTAACCTGGTGACCTTACAACCAGCAGGTCTTTTCATCGTGTTAGCTTCTTGCATTTTAAGTCTTCAATCCAGCTCAATGAAAGCAGGTAAAGACAAACTTACCTCAAATTTGAAATCAGCGATCTCTACCTTGATTTACCTGACTTTAAATCTGGTGACACTGCATTATCGAGGTCCTTTTTGCAGAATTAGTGTCTCTGATTTCAAGACTTCAACTTTCCTCTTTCACCTTTTTTGTACTATACACACTACAGTTCATTTTCAAGTGGCTTAGGGACTGCAGTTTCACGCGTGGAACTTTGTACTCCAGTCCAATTCCTCATTTTTAAATCCTCGTGGTGACAGTAGGCCACGAAGAGTTAGGACGGGAGGAAAATTGGAAGAACAAAAATTTGGGACACCATACATTTGTACCATAAACGTTTTTGCCTGTTACTTTACGCTCTCGTACACTTAACAATAATATAGACAATATAAGAGATAACCATTGGTTTTACGCTAAAAAACGAACAATGAAACTGCAGTGATGTCTACGTAAAGCTAATGTAACACCGTAAATATGGTTTTATGATGGTTTCACTGTTATCGAAAAGGTTGATCTCAAATTGATAATTGCATTTCAGTCTCAAGTCTGCGTTTACTTGTATTTCTAAATTTTACTGATTTCTATTTTCTGTTACAGCACAAACTTCAGGATGATGAAAAGGTATACAAAGAAGCAGAGACGCATTTCCTAGAAAAGGTAGAAGAGATTGAACTGGAACACGAGGATGAGGAATAATAAACGCCCATTGTGCCACAATAAAACATTCATTCTTCTAGCTTCATTTGTTTCATCCAGCTTTTGTCAGCTTTACACTGCTACACTATTTGTGTACTTTTTGCTAACATATCAGAAAAAAACGTTTTTGGATATCTTCAGTCTTTTTGAAACACTGTTATAACGCATGGTATAGTTTCCTCTGATCATTCGTAAAATATACAATGTTCTAAACTTGTACCATCTTGATACCAGTTGATATCTTTGAATTCAATGCATAAAAGCGCTACTTACAATTATGTACGGTTGTGACATTTGGGATGTGTATATATTTGGTCTTCTGTGTCTTGAACAATTGTAAAATGTCTATCATTTACTTTTATGTGTATTTTTGTTTACCATATGTGATCATGTGTGTGCACGTGTCTTTTCATATATTCTGATAATACGTATCTCAATACACATGAACAAGTTATTACTGTAAGTTATTTTTTTACGATGTAAATAAAGTTGTTGAATATAGCCTTATCAGTAATTAAGAACTATATTGCTAATTTATTTATCTTCGAGAATATACTGTATGACTACTGTTATTAGCCTGTAAAAGCGACAGTGTTTACTGTTGCTTTTTTATATTGTATGCAACTAAATAATCCATAGAGGACATAATCTCTTTATGTATTATTCTATTCAGTCTTACATAGGAAAATTCACATCCTGAGTAGCCTTTTATTCATTTGGACTATGTTAATAGCAATTGTTATAATTCTGCAATTGAAGCAGTTATGACAAAAAAGATATACTCATTCATTATGGTAGAAATTTTATGTTAATGAGTTGAAGGCTTGATGAACGAACACGTTCATACATTCACTTTTTCAGATAATGGAATGAACTTGTCCTTCGCAACTAGCTCTGTCTGCTAGTGGAATAATAGTTTATTGATAAGTGGAATTGTTCCAAGTCCAAACAGTTTTCTTTCCACTTTCTAAAAGAAAGAAGTTTTTGAAGTTGTCTGCAGAGTATATATTCATTTCTATTTTTAATTAAATGTTATTACGACAAGAAATGTGCAATGAAAAAAAAAAGGCTCTTGATTTTACAGCGAAATTTCTGGCAACACAGCCACCTTAGGATCTGGTTATTACGGAAGAGATTCTACCGTAGCACAAGATGTAGTCCAGACAGTAGTTTGAGAAACAGGTGATACTTTGCATTTGATGGAATGTGGATGGCCGAGTGCATTGAAAAATAGTGCTTGATGGGCCGTAGACGAGGAACTCCAGGCAGAACAAATACAGATTCTTCTCGATGATTTTCGACAAAAATAAGTAGCACAAGTCAACAGAAGAATGTTCATGTGAATGTAGAAGTGTTTGAATTAACATTCTTCTAAGTACCTTTGCACCAGAGAGATTAAAAAGGAAACCAGTTTCATGGTAGAATGAGATTAAGTATCATCTGAATTTATTTAATCATACTGGAATTATGAAGTTATGGATTAAACATCTACTTCTATGTTGCATTGCATGTTTTCCTTCTTGTGTTAACTCTTTACATTCCTGATTCTTTGGTTCTGAAGTCCTTGTGAGTTACATCACATTCATCTTGAAGGTTAGTAATCCAGAATTTTGGAAAGCACTATTAGTAGATTGTATAATAAATCCATTATATTTCTTCAAGCACAAGAATGTCTCGTAGACTAGGCTACACAGGAAAAGAAAACACAGTGTATTTTTCTTATATTTTAAGATTCCAGGGGAAATACTGTTACATTTTTTAAAATAGTTTCTTGAAATGCTGAAAGATGACTAGGTAGGTAGTTCGTAGAATTTTATTTCGTAAAGCACCTGCTTTAAACTTGCATCCCATATGAATCAGAGAGCAGCATGAATATTGAGCAGAAGCTTGTAATGTAATGTAATCGAGCTATCCTGAATATAATATTGAGTGGTGGACCGCTTTCTTAACGAGGGCCATGGTGTGTTTATACGTGGGCTCACACTATACCTTGTACTGAATTACCGAGCGTGGTTCAGACCCCACTTTAAACGAAAGTCTAGTCCTGAAAGGCTAAGTATGGAAACTATAAGCCTCACAATGTATAAACTAGATTCTACTTAACGTTGAACATACTTCATATATTAATATTGTTGTTAACTACATATACAGGTGAAAGAGACTATGTTCTATGTACGAATAATATACACTTTCAAATACAGTCCTCGAGGTAAAAGTCCTTCGAACATTTTCTTGAGTCTGATAAAACTTGTTTTCCAAATAACTTCCGAATTAAGAAACAGATTTGAAAAAAAAGTTTTCTGAAAATTACAAATACATATGTGTACCTTAATATGCCGTTTAGCAACATTCAAAAAATAATATATTTCTTGATGCGTTTTTTTATCACTTTACACAGATATTTCACAGTCCTGGCGTTACCTTTAGAGTTTAGCATACTACACTTCGTTTCTAGGCGTCAATAGGTTTGCATTATAGTTTATGGAATTGATCATTCAATGTGAATGCTCTCTTTCCACTTCTTCGAACAAGTCACTAGATGAATTCTTTTCTATAACTTCATGCTTTTAACGTTTACAAACTGTTCCTCTTCTCACAATTAAAACACGAAACGTAATAACTATATTGAAGGAAATAACGTAAGTGGGGATTATTACTATGTACAGTACATCAGCTAAACATATACTGTACATGTTTAGATGATTTTTCGCCAACTTTCGGTGATTCCGATTATATTAAATCAGCCGTCTACAATAAAATTGGTTTTCTCATCGTCTATAAACCTACAGATTAAACTAGAAAAAGGATGTAAAAACTATAAATAATAATTCTGGTTTGCTGTATTTTAAGTTTAGGAAAAAAAAAAAAACACTGTATGGCTATACCACCATTCATCAAAATGCTGCTCATCTAGCGGGTTTTTCATACATTTTCAGAGCTAAGTTCATTCAAAAAGCTTCTAATCCATTTTACGAGTGATTTTCTTTTTGTCACAATGGCTAAAGTGTTTTCTTTGTAATAAAATTAAGACATTTAGTATTCTTTTTTCCGCCATAGTGACACAAAGAAAATCACTCGCAAAATGGATATTAATTCTTGTGTCACTCTTCCCTTTGCCCCGAAGAGGCAAACTGATATAACTTATTTTGTAAGGCGCACTATTAAAAATAGTGCACAAAAGGTCGATTTTGGACCGTGGTAGGCTTCATATCTCGAAAGCGGTAACTCCTATAAAAATAATAAGCATTTTTTTACTCCAACTTTTCGGGGCCCGCAATTGACTCCCCCCCCCCTAAACCCCTGATACTCCATTTGGCAAATCTCTTCCCCGGGGCCCAGCTGGGCCTAGTTACACCCCTGGATGAGCCATATTGACTGCTGAGGCTTTGTGTTTGAAAACACTCTGGTTTCTACGACCCACAATGATGCCTGAAAAATGGCCTGGTGTCAGTAAGATGAATGAAGGTGGAATACCCTCGTCACGAGTATATCTCACATTGTGTGCTTGCACACAAGTACCCCAGTAGAACGAACAACTGCGAAAGACAAAGGAATAATATGAGCATCATTCTTCCATTCATTACCATAATTTTAGATTCTTACTTTGACTGTTCCTCTAAATATATCGTAAACTTGATTCTTTTCCATAATATGACTAAAGTTTGAATTCTATTGGTGCCATATGTTAGCAGCTGTAAGTCTAAGAAGGGAGCCGCGGTGGCTCAGTTGGTAGAGTGCTCACCTCTGGTGCTAGGAGCCGTCTGATTGATCCCCATGTGAACTTTGTGGTGGACAAACACCGAGTGCGTGGGTTTTCTCAGGATGCTTGCCTTGCTCCAGTTTCCTCCCACTTTCTTCATTCCATCAATTCAACCCACCATCATCCTTTCGGCCTGAACTAAAGCTGTCTAAAGGTCTTAAAAATAAATTTAAGTTCTAAGAGGAAGTGATAGTGATTCATCTCCACAAAACACTATCGATATTAAGTGGTATCCATATGATGTCTTCACGATACTCCCAATCCAAGAATGCCTTTGAGCTTCATAGCGTAGCGTACTCCAATCGTGATATGGGTCCTTCCATTTTACAAGTTCCTCCTTAAGAATAACACAGGGAACAAACTTTCTAAGGTAGTCAATGATTTTGCTGATTCCCTGAGCTTGAGCTATCATTACTTCGCGCAACTCATAGTAATTGACAACTCTCATTTTCTGATCGATGTAGTCCAATATGTCTTTGGCAAGCTTTTTAAGTTCTTTTGCTACCTTGTCCTCCTGACTTATGTGTTTTCATCCTTCTTACCGCTGATGTTGGTAAGATCAACAGTGACACCATTATCCGACTTGGTTGGAATATTCTCCTGACATTGAACCTTTGGATTACCATTTGTTCCTTTCGTTAGACAACCATCTGCAAGGATGGCGGTTGCGAACCCTCGGCGAGGTGATGCTCGCACTGGACTAGTTTTTTTGTTACGTTCCGCTGAGTTCTACCGCTATAAGATCCACAGTCTTGCGGAGCGTTAGAGACAGTCCACTGATGCTGATGGGGAATATTTTTATTTTTCCAGGTACGTCTTACTTCATATTATCTCGTTTCTCTTTGTAGAGTCAAACTCCGACTGAACTTTATAGGTTGTCTTGTAATAATAATAATAATGATATTATGATTTTGTTGAAGTTTATGTACTTGAAAAAAGAATGAGCTAAAAATAACACTTTAAATGGAATATTTCAATTTCAATGACTGATTCAAAAATACGACCTAATAAACAATAATTCAAGATGGCAGACATTTCCCACAAAAGCACTTCCCTCGCGAGTGGATATCTTGAGACTTTCAGTATCTTATTGGGGAGATGTTGAAGAGCAAGTCCTGATAATTTCAGCTTATTGTTCCTTATTTTATTCATTTGATCAAAGAAACCGTAAGATCAGAGCGTGTGGAGACAGCTAATTTTTCATTTAAGGACCCACCTCCTTAGATAAGACAATAATTATAAGTAATATACCACATAATCGAGAAAGGTCACCTATTGCTGAGTAGAATGAGCTATAAGATACCACTTTACGTAAAATAGTTAACTTTTCATGACTGATTGAAGTATAAGAGCAAAAAAATATTTCAAAATGGCGGGTGTTTCGCGCCAAACTTTGTTTCCGCTAATGGGATTTCTTGGGACTTTCAGTATGTTATTAAAGAGGTATCAGGAAGCAAGTCCTTGTTATTCTATATTTTACCTTTTGACCCTAATTTTCCAGGGCTAAATGTCTCCTTATTTACAGTAAGAGCGGACATAAGGCAGACAGTGGGATGTTCGCAAAGTCATCAGTTCGAATCCAAGATTGAGTCAATTTTTTCCTAATTATTCTTCATAACTACATTTTATGAATAGTTAAACTATAAATTAACAGCTTTAGTAGTTATCCCAACAAAATCGAGGCCATATAGGGCTTAATACTAGTCAACATACAAAACAGGTTTGTGACAATTAAACTTTTATTGAAGTCCATAAAGAGATTTCAAGCTTCTCTAGATGGTCCATTGAATTCTTATTGATGTTGCCAACAAACTATGGTGAAAGGACTCTCGGAATTTGGCCTGGGATCACGTATACGAGTAACGGTGATTGTGACCTGGAAGTACACCGACTATATTTGTTTAAAATCCCCGCTACTAAGGTCTTTCCTTTCTTGATAATTGCTAATAAAGTATTTATCCTGATAATTTGGATAAGGAATAATCATGATGACAGGTTATTAGGACCAAGAATGTATGAGTGAATCAGAACTCGACTTTTAAATGAGTTAGTCCATATCCGAACTTTGAGGATAATAGGGCCCAAATTTCCAATATACCGGATATACGTAATATAAAATATACGAACATTCAATTTTAAATTATCCGGATAACTGTCATCTAATGAGAATAGAAGTCAACTAAATAATTCAATCTGGCCCATTTAGTGCTTCGTCATGGAAATTTCAAGTATCAATCGTCCGAATTATCTGCTTTGAGAAACCAATAACGGATTTGGTCATCCGCACATCGGTTATCAAATGTATAATTACAGTAACTATTTATATAACATTTTGTCTTGAAATGTTACTGATAATAGTCTTAATGCTAGTGAGAACAGAAACAAAGCAATACGTTAGATTACAGTCTGCTGACTGTATCATATAATTAACAGCTGACATTTGAGAATATCGAACCAGAGCAAATATGTGGAAAATAATTGCGGGTTCTTACATTTTAGCGGGGAAATAAATATATTTCCAGTTCATGCAAAGGAACGTACGTTGACTTGTAATCAATCGATCCTTAGGTGGGGACATGAGTAGCTTAATCCCAATTTAAACTGTAGGTCCAGTCTATAAGATGTCTTTTCTGTTGTCCAGTTCTGCATGGTGAGAATCATGTTGAGATTCGGAGGTCTGCGGTAGACAATTTGGGGGCACGACGGGAAAACTCTTTCAGTTTCAGGTGACGCAGTGAGTATCGGGGATGCCAGTTTGAGGAGCTTTTGGAGGGCCTGAAGGCTGGGTGATAAGATTGGGAGTGGAGGGAGCTACGTGGTGAGGTCGGTTGGACTTACGGTGATTACGGGCACGGTCTAGTTGCTTACGGATGATGTGTTTGGGATGTATATATAACAAATCACAGCAACATTCAATCCACTACTGGACGAGACCTCTCCCCGGAGGGACGAAATTGGTCTACTGCTCCCCCGCTGACCAGACGGGTTGGGAGAGGAGAGCCTAATCTCTCACTGTGATCGCCACTATCCTTTATTCATAGCAGCTCCCCAATTGCATCACGATGCTGGGTGGGCACCGTTCCAGAGCCACACGCCTTGGTAAGAATCCAAGTGCACGACCGTGAGATTGACTTTCCCTAATAGTTGCATTCCACATTTTAGTTAAAGTCCCAATTAGATACGTCAGTTAGTTTCACAGTTATTCCGGTTGCTATTGAGATTTTGGAATTTCTGGATTACTTGTATTAAAAAAAAACACACACTCAGTTAAACTAATACCGTTAACATGGAAATATTGACCACTGCGCATACATTAACATCCTGCGATAAGGTTAGAAGAGCCTTTCCTTCGTGTGTTAATGATTGAGTTTTGAAAGTCTTCCACTGTGCCACAAGATGACACTACCTACACATATATACTAGTGTACTCTTGTGTCAACTAGTTCAACTATTACGAGTTCTTAAACACTTAAAATTTTCTATTTTATTAAGAACTTGTTTCTCCTTCAAAACGGAAAGTGTTCTAACAAGACACTTAATATTGAAATATTAAAGGAAAAAATGAATCCTAATTTACAACCTCTGTGGAATCTTACTGTACTTTGATATTTATTTGCAGCTACTTTCAGCTGAGAACTGACATAATGAAAGAAGTTATGAAAAATCTAATAAGCCTGTATTCTTTGTTTTATATACTCGCGTTACATAACATTCATCCTTTCCTAAACTTTCAATTGTCGTATTGAGCCAGTTGATATCATCTTTACATTTCCGTTATACTGTACGATCATGGGACGCCCACTAACACCCTAGGGGCTATTCCATGAAGTTGTAAAGAAAATTAAATTTGAACGCATTAATTATTCAAATCATTTCAATAGCGAAATTACTATGGAATTTTTGAATTTTATTTAAGGTCTTTAGGTCACTTCGGCTTAGGGCGAATGGATAATAAATGGAATGAAGAAAGTGGGATGAAACTGCAGAAGCCTAAGAAAACTTCCATACACTGTGTTTGTCTACCACAAAGTCCACATGCCATGGGCTGGGATCGAACCGAAGAATCTAACAAGGAAGAGTCACGGCTCTCAAACACACAAATCCTATTCACACCTAATACATCGCAAGCAACATAACGAGAGATGTAGAGTACCAAAATTTAAGGTGCCATGGTCCAGGGGGAGGGGAGCTAGGGGCTCCGGAACTTCGAATGTCACAAAACTTTATGTAAAGGCAGTATTGAGGTTTTAATGGAATATCTTGAAAACGGGAAAAGTAATCAAAATAAAACTTGCACAACTTATAACTGACCATAAGTAGTAACAAAACATAAGCAGTGTTGCCATTTAGGAAGCAGTGTTGCCAACGCAGAACATAGTTACAATTTTTAAAATAGCATTATATACTAATGAATGCACAGTTGAAAAGTACTGGCAATAGAAAAGAAAATAGTACAAATTGTTAGCACAGTGTTGCAAACTATGGAAGATATATCACACCAACACGAAGATTGCAACACTATGGTACCAGCGTTCACAATGCTCTTTTGTTTGTTACTAGTGCCTTTTAAATATATCTCACTTGACACGTGGTTCCATTCAGTGGTGACAATGCTTTCACTATTCCCCAAACCTCGGTAGACGTGCTGATTAACGTTTTTACTGTTATTCCAGATACCAGCATACTGGCCTGTCTCTCCACATATATAGATATTTTCTAACCCGACAACTTTCAACTTATATATCTTCCATAGTTTGCAACACTATGCAACCAACTTGTACTATTTTCTTTTCTATTGCCAGTACTTTTCCACTGTGCATTCATTGATATATAATGCTATTAAAAATAACTTTGTTCCGCGTTGGCAACTCTGCTTCCTAGATGGCAACACTGCATACGGTTTTTGTTACTAATTGTGGTCAGTTATACGTTGTTCAAGTTTTATTTTGATTACTTTTTCCCAGTTTCAAGATATTCCATTAAAACCACTGCCTTTATATACATTTTTGTGACATTCGAAGTTCCGGAGCCCCTAGCTCCCCTCCCCCTGGACCATGGCGCCTTAAATTTTGGTAATCTACATATCTCGTTATGTTGCTTGCGATGTATTAGGTGTGAATAGGATTTGTGTGTTTGAGAACCGTGACCCTTCCTTGTAAGTACCAGAAATGAGCGCTCTATCACTGGGCCACTACGGCCCCGAAGTTAATGCAAAAAATTAATAAGGAGAAATTTAGTACAAAATACATCTTCTTTTGTGAAGTACGTTGGCGTACACAACAGGGAGTCTGCCAGGATTTTCATTTTGAGAGATACAACCCCCAAATTGGGGTGTAACTAGAGTTTTGAGGGGTTCTGTCAATTTTTAACAGGAAAACTTTAAAAGTTAGGAGCTTCAGCCTTTAGGCACCTTTGGCCCAGGACAGGATAGGGTACAAGAGGGGATATGGATAGTTTCAATGTACCATCCAGACAGTCACGATGGCCGGGCCCTGCTGGGATGGATCCCAGGACTTTTCGAATGCGAAGCTAACGCTCACCAACTGAGCTGCGGCTATTGAGTTCAAGTACGATGGTCTTTAAAAAAACTTAAACTGCGCTATTTCTACCGCCATTTTAAGTAGGTATAAAACAAGTGAAAATCTTTTTATATTGTATAACGATAGAAAGAGGTATTGGTTTGGAAATGTTTAAAATTATTTTTCAATTTTTGTATAACTTATCAAAACAGGAATCTACATTTGCGAGTGAGTGAATCGCCGTGGCTCAAACGGTAGCGCGTCTGACTACGAATCTGGTGTTCCGGGTTCAAATCCCCGCGTGGACACTGGAGGCTTTTCTCACAGTGTTCCCATGCCTGGCGCTTTGAGGTGCATTCAGCCTCCTATCGGAGTGTCCTTGGTATTCCTGGACACCTGTTCACGGCGCGTGCGTATCGGAGAGGGGTATAGCTTTTATTTTTTTACATTTCCCAGTGATGTATATAGTAAAGCCTTGTCTTCATATATTGTTACCACTGTTCTTATAGCTTCTGCACTCAGAAACAGGGATTTTCGCCCGATTGCAAAGACGTAGACATAGGCTAGACCATGGTTTTAAGCTATATTAGTGCATACCAAATTGATGTTTAAGATTAAGCCTAGCTTAGACCAAGTCTAATCTCCGTATTTGCAATTGGCTGTATTTATGTTAATGGTATTTGATGTGTAATAAAATTTACAATTGATTTAAATGACTACCCCATTTTATCATACAGGTTTGGCTAAACGAGGAAAGCTAACATTTTTTTTTGAAAATTTAATTTCCAGAAAAAAAAAAGCGAAAACAGTCCGTAGTCCGGATCGCGTATTTCCATTTCCTACACGAGCAGTGGAACTCGAGGTGTGGCTTCCGGAACTAGCCAATAACCAGCAAGTTGAACGACTCAGAGGAACTTTGTCCTTAAATAATGGAACACTCATTAAGAAATGCTGTGGCCTGTAAATCGAGTTTTAGCATAGACTAAATAATTATATAGACTTATATCGCTTATCTATTTTCGTCTGCGCTAAAATCAGAGGGTTTTTATTCAATAGCACATGCTTTTGAAGTCTACCATTTGGTGGCTCTGGTATCTACTACTGGAAAGAACCAGCGACTCTGAAAGTAGGCACCAGAGTCATCTAGCGGCAGACTTCAAAATCACGTGCTCCTTAGTATAGACGAAAATGTGTAGGCGGGATAAGTCTATCTTATTATTTAGTCTATGGCTTTAGTAACTAAAGTTTTAGCGTATAAAATAAAACGTAACAAATACAGAGAATTAACAAAAATCAAAACTTCACGACCCGATCTTCGAAACACAATTTATTATTAAATTCGCATATTAAATACACTTACTAAAAGCACAACACTATGTTATTTAAATACATAGAAGTTAAACTAAAAAAGGTTGTAGAACACAATTATATAGAGATGCAACTATTTACATATAAATTCAAATAATTCAATATGAATCCAATGGTTACATTTTGAAAGTCGAAATGTCCTGTCCATCTGGTTTGCATGAGATAATTGCTAGATACACATGATTAGCATTGTTGGAAATAAAGGTAAACGAAAAGCCATACTGCTGATCATACACACATGATTTCCATAGTTTATCCCAGTTTTACGAAGCAAATACCGGTATGGAACCTGAGGGAATTATTGTCCGCTATTTTCTCCTCACTTGCCCCCGAAAACACACTTTTAAAAACATCATTCTTCAGATGTTACGAGCTTAGGCCAAGGTCATAGATGCCTCTCTGGCCCATGGCACAGACACACACATACACACCAGTTACAAAGTTTCCAAGCGATTTGCGAGTAGTTAAAGCTTTGATTATAATTTGAAGTCAATAGAATGACTAACTTTATTATAAGCGTTGTAATAAAAATGATTAGTCTGTTGTAGAGCCAAATAATTATTATAATCTTGGTTCCTTCATACGATCCCAAACTTCATGATACGAAACTGCTGTCGACGAAGCACACTGCACAGTCACTTTTGATGCTTATTTGCAAACACGTTTACCATAACAAATTGTTCAACAAGTTTGCAGAGGTCTCAATCTATCTTGTTTTACGGTATTTAAATTTTGCAGTAAATGCAATGATAATTTCTATAAACACAAAACTAACTAGTCAATCAATTAGTCACTCACTCACTCATCCAACCAACTATTCAATCAATCAATCAATCAATCAATCAATCAATCAATCAATCAATCAATCAATCAATCATCCAGTCAGTGATTTAGTCAGTCATTCAGTCACCTAGCCCCTCACTCACTCAATCAAGCAATCAGTCAGTCAGTCAGTCAGCCACTCTCTAACACAATCAATCACTTAGTCACTCACTCACTGGATGAATCAGTCAGCAAATCACTCACTCAATTAATCAATCAATCAATTAGTCATTCATTAATTCATTTATTCATTCATTCAGCCAGTCAGTGACTCACTTACTCAATCATTCAGTCAGTCACCCACTCACTTACCCAATGAATGAATGAATGATTCAGTGAATCAATCTATGTTTACATGTATACGCGTGTATGTAAGAACTGTATGAGAATTGAACGAATGACAGAACGTAATATAAGGAACTCTCGGTCACGATTCTATTTAATGCATTTGTACGAGTTATTTCACTTTTCCAACAGTAATTTCTCGTAAAAACTTTCGTTTTAGTGCTTCGATACATACATATTTTTTCATTGCAAATTGTATCATGGTAAAAAAACAACAACACATTTTTAAATATCTATATTTCATTATCTTCTCAGAAAGAAATGAAATCACCGAAAAGAATTAATCTTAACAGCATTCGACAAAATATACCAAGAGACAACATAGAAAAAAAAAATATTTGTTCCTGGAAATAAAAGAGATGAGATTCCATTTTCATAAAGTTGTTGCTATGGAAAGAAATGTAATTGCATGACCATTAACGACAACCATAAAAAAAAAGAAGAAAACTTCACTCACTCAATCAAACTTTTTATTAAAGTCGTTTCACCGCAATGATTGTGTGGTTTTCTTCCCCTTTCTATATAACATTGCATATTCAGAACACGGATTTTCTATCTCGTAAATTGCGTTAAACTTGTTCCAACTTTATGTCTTCGTTTCAAGCATTTCTTTTAATTTTCTCTTCTTATCGTTTGATCGATTTTCTTTTCTCGTTTCCGAAGCTAGTACCATCTTTTCTTGAGCTCAATTTCCATTTCTTTTTATTTCTATTTTATTGCCTTTTTGATTAATTCAGTCCGTGGTCCAGTGACTAGCAAGATATTTATCTTTTGATTAGCGCTATGGAATCTACGGAGAGTCAATGTTCGTTCCTCCTGACTGACATAGTCTAAGGTTTCCTTCAATCTTTCCAGGAAAATATCGAGACTGTATCTAGAAATGGTAATCTGGCTGCTACCTTTTCCGTACCTGTTCTCGGAAGAAACTGAGGAACTTCAACCCAACAATTTGTCATGCATACATGCTTGTACAGTCACTTACAATAATAAGTGCAGGTTGGAGTTATAAGAAATTCCAGCTAATTCCTCCAGGGGAATTGTTTCACTTTACGCCTAATAGTTAGACAACCAACATGACAGTACAAATATGCCCGAAAACCTGGAATGCCAGGATATTCCTCCATTTGGAGGAAGAAACAATGAGCGGTTCAGCATCATTTAGAGAACAACGAGATAGATAGGCAGAAATTCCATTCACGTTAAGTTCTAAGAGATAGGAATTATTGCAAAGAAAAGGAAAATAATAATATGGACATCATGCAGCAATCGTCATTATTCAACGTAACAAAATATGTTTTGTTCAAACACACACACACACACACACACATATATATATATATATACATACACACACAGAAAGAGACAGAGAGAGAGAGAAAGACAGAGAAAGAGAGAGAGAGAGAGAGAGAGAGAGAGAAAACATGCAGAAGACTTATTTTAAAGAACAGAAAGGACTAAAACAAGATTATGTTTGCAATGTCAGTGTTTGATTGTGTATTTTACTTCATTATATATATTCACGAATCATAATAGTAAAGTGATAGCCTAATAGTAATAGGTTTAGTTCGTTTTAATAGTTTTAGTTTACATTCCTTCTTCTACTTGTGAGTTTCTTCTACCACGATATATTAAAATTCTATTAAATCTATATGTCCTGTACCTAACATCACGCAATTTCAACTGACAATGAACTTGAATTGTATTTATGGCCTTTAGGTATCTCAGGCTCAGGCGGGGATAGGGAAGGGAAAAGGATTCGGGAAGGTGTTGGCCAGAGTCTATGTTGGAGGTGCAAAATTTGCCTGGTGTGACTGAGGAAAAACTCTGGACAAACTTAGGGGAGTTGTAGAATTTGCGTTAATTTTTCCCTTACGACAGCCTTAGGAAATCCCTTCCAAGGATTATTCGTGTGCTCCAGTATCCAAATTTGTCAAAATGTGTCACTAGCACAGGAATAACCTTTGGAAGGGATTCACAAACGCTGTGATAACTGTGAAACATTCAACGTAAATTCTACGACTTCGTTAAGTTTGTAAAGTATAAATTTAAATTCGGTATCAACTGACTGTTAAAGTTATTAATACGTAGTTCCTGACAATACCAAAGCTCTCACAAGCATTGCCATGTCATGTTATCTAGCTTTGTGCTTGTTCATGGTTTCTTTCAAAGAAGTCTCCGTGGAATAGTTGTACTATTGTCTCCAGGGTATTCGAAACTATGTTCCATATGCTATTACCAGTAGCGTAAATAGAACCCCCGCTGCAAGGAACCTTTCAGGGACCTTGTTCTGGTAGCATATCCCACATGCAATTTGAGCAAATTCTTTCTGCATGTAAAAACCCACAAGAAAGAGATGGTGCATTTTCTGTTCTTTTCCTCCTTCAACCACTCTTGTTTCCCCAGTATGATTGTAAAAGAAACAGCTTCTTGGATTCAAAGAAATGATAATCATTGAAATCTGACTACCACAGGAGGGGACGAGACATGAAATGACATGGTCGGGGAGACTGTAAATAGTAGGCGAAACATCCATTGATTTTTTCCTGGAAATTGGAAATAGAACCTCGTAAATTATTTTTTTCCTTCTTTCTTTGGCAAATACATCTGCCGGGTTGTTTTCATGTGAAGTACGATCGTGAGTTATGAACCCCTGAGGTAAGGCGACAATATCACTAATAAGGAGAAGCGATCAAGTCGACAAAAACTTGGAATTGTCAAACAGTAGTTCTATATTTCTTTTATTTGAAAATAAAAAGCAAAGGAAGAAAAGTTAAGAAAGGTATGGATTTGAATAGCTTCGAAACAGGAAGAAACGGGTTTTTATTGCTGGGATTTACGACCATACCGGGAATTAAATTCGTAACCTGGAAGGATGAATTGTTATCTGTTGCAAAAAGAGAACCTTTTTGTGCAAGATTGAAGCTGTATTTCTTGTCGCTAATTCTTAAAATAAACTGATGAAAGTAGCCCTGTAGGACCTTAGTTAGGCGTCAAGAATTAAGGATCTAGTGGCATGCATAAAAGGAAGTATTTTATGAGGAAGCATTTGAAGGCCTATGAAGAACTGACTGAGTAACTTCATCTGATGGGATGAGAGGTCCGGGTGCTGTAAGGGAATTTGACTTACGAGTTGTGTTTGTGGAGGCTTATCAGCTTATCGCATCTGAAGTTTTGTCTTGAGAAACCTCCTTTGTTTTCAAGCATAGGTGGATCAATGAGTGGGCGCCTTCATTTTACTTACCAGAGTAAAAATTTCAGAGTAATTACTAGAAACCTTGACCAAGGTCAGAGATTTACGCAATATGCCTAAAAGCTATAAATAACAAATCATTTTCAACAAATGGTCAGAGCAAAAATGCCAACATTCTCTGTTAACTTTACTTTCTGATAGTTCCCAATTTTGTAGAATTGTGGGTATTCTCGCAACAGGTGACCTACTGGTTTGTGACTATCGCATCAGGTGACCTCTTGGTTTGTAACTATCGCATCAGGTGACCTACCTTTTAGTTGCAGTTGGTTATCAGTATTAATCACCTGATTCTTAATTTGTTGGTGTATTAGGATGACGTGCAACTCTCTCCACCATTTTCTCTGCCATGTAAGCTTACCATAATCCCTAATCGGTTTGTTGTAACACATCGGTCCCTATACCAAAAGAAAAAATAGTATGTGAATTGTATCATCAAGATGGAAGCTTTTGAGTTCTTCCCTACAATTGCAACTAATAATCTGCATTATTGGTCTATCGACGGGAGTCAGAACGCCAGAAAAAAAAAAAACCTGACTATAAATTATCACGAAAATTTCCTTGATCACGCTAATAGTGCTAAAACGCAGACTTTAAACTTTATTTTATATGGGTGATTTTAGTAACTATGAACTTCAGGATGATATGAATGCAGTGAGTTTAAACTCCACAAACATCCATGCCCCACGCTGGATTCGAACGTGCAACCTAATGAACGGTGACCCTGGGTCCTAGCCTACACTACTTCTACCGAGTCGGCAACGCTCAGGTGATAGAATGTATTGTATATTGTGTCATCTCAAACAATTTAAAGAATATAAGGGGAAGAACATACGAGATGCTACACCATCACCATGCTAAATTGCGTTAGCGATCTGTGAGCAATTTCGACAAATTTTTGGCCATGTTGAGACACATCAGGACAGTGTTTGTGTGAATGTGAGGGTTATCAGTGTTCAAGATCAACTCGATTCATTCTTCCGATAATATTTTATAATAATTTAATAAACATTACGATTGAATGAGCTGTGGTAGGTGCCGAAATTTATAGATAGTAGGTCACAAGGTGGGAGGAAGGTTACATATTGCGAGAATATCCAATTTTACAACTACTTGACTAGATCAAGTGTGAAAATTTTAATTTTGTAATATCCCATAATAATCGAGAAAATAAGGCACGCTACTGAAACAAACTCCTAATGAATTAACTTTCTATTTGTAGTATGGTAAATGGGAGATAAATTACTAGAGAATGAGTAAGTACGTAACTCTCACCCTTTTATTTCAGCTTCTCAATGCTCAATTTTTGTATCCTATTTTCAATAGACGAACGCGAGAGAAAAGTGTGTGTGTGTGTGTGGGGGGGGGGGGGGTTACTCATTCATGCCCTCCTAGTCGCCGGCCATGTAATCTATTCTATTCAAGGCAATATTCCTTCGCCAAGTAGTGGGCCAGGCCAAAAAATGTAATCGAAATCCACCCCTTAAAATGGTTTGCCACATTTTGTTCAACAGCGGGTCTCCTCACCTCATTTTGCCCGACTGCCTAAGTTTTAAGATTTCAAAAAGTCTTTGATCAGTATTTACAAGTGCATTTACAATAAATGGGAAAACGTTTTTTTTAAGACCATCGTACTTGAACCGAATAGCAGCAGCTCAGCTAGTGAGCATTGGGTTTGCATTCGAAAAGTCCTAGAATCCATCCCAGCAGGGCCGGGTCATCCTGACTATGTCTGCATGGTGCACTGAAACTATTCACATCCCCTCTTGTACCCTACCCTGCCCTGACCCAAAGATGCCTAAAGGCTCAAGCACACACCCTAACTTTTAAAGTTTTATTGTTAAAAATTGACAGAACCCTTTAAAACTTCTAACACCCCAATTTGGTGTTTATATCCCTCAAAATGAAAATCCTGGCAGACTCCCTGTTGTATATGCTAGCGTACTTCACAAATGAAGATGTGTTTTGTACTACATTTCTCCTTATTAAGATTTTACATTAATTTCGGGGCCGTAGTGGCCCAGTGATAGAGCGCTCATTTCTGTTACTTGAATTCTTCGGTTCGATTCCAGCTCATGGCATGTGGGCTTTGTGGTGAACAAACACAGTGTGTGGAGGTTTTCTGGGGCTTCTGCCGTTTCATCCCAGAAAGTCCAATTTCTGGGCATTCACTGGCCATCCACAATGTCCGTCTTAGGAACATCCATGTTTGGACATTCACTGGACGTCCACACTCTTCTACATATGGACGTGCACTAGACGTGCGCAATGTACTTCACATGGATATCCATTTTCTATATGTCCACTGGACATCCATTATGTTCGCCTTAGAAGCATCCATATTTTGTGATAGAAGAAGAAACTAGTTAGGAATTCAAAACGGAAGAAAGATGCCAAGCTATTATTACGTCGTTCTCGCGGGAGTATCATTCCAAACAGTGAAAGTGAGACTTAGGTAGCAATAAGCGCTGAGAGAGCACTTGAATCTTATTGGTTTGCCTAAAGGTAGCAACCAATACGATTAAAATGCTCTCTCAGTGCTTAAGTGCTTAGTGCTACCCTAGTCCCTTGAATGAGCCCAGGATTAATGAACAAATATATTTATATATAACGTAATTCTTCTAACCTATGCTAACCGAACGCAATGTACCTTAACTTGTAAAATGTTCAAAATGCATAGATATATAAAACTTACGAACCCTGACTTCTAACCTAACCCAATGAGAAATAATACTGCAGCGAGAAGGTGCTCTATTATTCGTCTTGGTTTGTTACTACACTAGCAGTATGGGACATCCATTGGACGTCCATATAATAACCTACTACGTCCATCCATAGACATACTGGACCATGAGATGGATGTCCAATAGATGTATAGAAAATGGAAATCCTGAGGATGGACGTCATGGACGAACAATGACTGAACATAGCATGTCCATATGGATGAGTAGGTACGCTAGGATGTCTACTGGACTTACGTATCATGCCCATATGGGTGGACATTGTAGGTTCGCTGGGATGTCCATTGGAGGTACATATCATCCATATGGATAGACATTATAGGTTCGCTCGGATGTCCACTGAGATTTTTTGTTGCGAAGTGTGCCATATACACAGGACTTTCAGAAAAGGTCGTAACAAACTTCCGGGAGGAGATTGCGGACATCGAGACAAGAGAAGAGCTCCTATAAACAAGGCTCGAATTTTGCGTCATTTAGGAGATACAGCGTTGCCAACTGGGAGTCCAAAAGTCGACGCTGTCAATGGTAGGAAAATAAATAAGTCACAATAAAGCAAAAACGATACATCCAATGAAAATATTGTTTGTGGGAAATATCTTCCAACAACATGGTGGATATAAAAAGTGAAAATGTGATGTCCTTTATTCTTTTCACATCTCCGAAGTTTTGCACGAAATTCCAATGCTACTCCTACAAATTCAAGCCTAGAGGGTTCTAACTTTCAGGAAAAGAAGCTCATCACAAATTCAAGAGTTCGATCAATGCCGATTTTTAATTTTCGTTTTTCTTCATTGTTGAAATCGCTTGCTTGTCGTTGAGAATATCAAAACCTATAACAGTGAAGCTGTTTCAACAATGAACATAAACGAAAATTAAAAATCGGCATTGATCGAACTCTTGAATTGGTCATGAGCTTCTTTTCCTGAAAGTTAGAACTCTCTAGGCTTGAATTTGTAGGAGTAGCATTGGAATTTCGTGCAAAGATAAACATTCATTAGACTTATACGGCAGTGCTGCCCTCTTTTGTTGGAGATCGTTGCTTTACATTAACCTTAAGCTCTTCTGTAATGAAAATATTTAGTGTCTCAGTAAATGAGTTTTACTATACGTGACTAGGCGTTTCTCGGCCTGAGCCAAAGTTGCCTAAAGGCCTTAAAATTAAATTGAAATTCAGCTAGACGTTTCAGTTTCAATTGAGTATTTCTTCATCTCAAGGTTGGTGGTAAATTCAATTCTGAAGGTAACGTAAACACAAATTTCTCTTAGCTACATGTATAAACAAAATGTAAACTATGTCGAAGTTCTGACTGTGTATAGGATCCAAAGGACTTATGTATTATAAATATATTGATGAAATCCAGACCTAAAAAAATCTTAAGTACTAAGAGAATTTACAGAATGATATAACAAAATTTAAGAAAAACTAAATTTTAGGCAAAACGCTGAAAATTTGATGGGATTGAAGTAAATCTTGTGATATAGATGTAATCAATAAATGGTAGCATGGTTTGTTCGTGCGTGCCACTATAACTCCGCAATCCATCCCCGCAGCCCCATGGGGGTTATATGGTATGGTAGCCCTCCATCCTCCGTCTATGAAGAAGGTTTCGGCTTCTAACTGCAGGGCTTGGGTTCGGATATATGGGTGTCAAAAGAGGGCATCGCACCAATGAACTTCAGATGGGAAGTCGGTGAAGCAGTTGGGAATCGAGTGCCGAAGTGGCTGAGACTGGCCAGAATGTTCCTGAAAGTTCCAGAATGTTCACAGAATGTTCTAGAATGTTTCAGATATAACTAGAATGTTCAACAATGTTGTAGAATGATCCAAAAAATTATAGAATCTTCCATAAGGTTCGAGAATGTTATAGAATTTTCCAGAATGTTCTAAAATTTTCCAGAATGTTCGAAAATGTTCTAGAAAGTCCAAGAAGGTTCTGGACCATCGACGGGACTTTCGGTTCCGGAATGTTCGAGAATGTTCCACACGGTTCTGAACCATCAAAGGGACTTCCTGCTTCGGGACATCCGAGAATGTTCTAGAAATCGGAAACGGAAGTCCAATCTTCTGGAACGTTCTCGAATGTTGCATTATCCTGTTGTAGTCGGGATACGTTCCAGCTCAGAAGGATAGGTCTATATATAGGCGATGGCGAGACGAAAGCGTCACTATACTTTTGGAAATCGATTAAGGCGGATAAACGAAAAGTGAAAGTGATAGAAAGTGAAATAAATTTTAGTGAACATTTTTAAACGTAATAAGTTAAAGTGCAACATTCTATTCATCCCGCACCAACAGACGGTTATATCAGCTAGTAGTAAATATTACAAACGTTTGCTGGAGAATAAAATGTTTATTATGCGTTCCAAAGTAAACACAAACATTATATACAGGTAAACACAAACAATACACACAATATTCTTCCTGATTTAATCTTACTTCAGCAAGAACTAAGTCAAATGTATTATGTTACATTCTGCTTCAATATTATATGTGACAGATAAAATATGTATTTCTTCTTGTAGTTAAATATCGATACAGAGTACACAGCCCAAACCGCTTAAGTTAGAGAAACAAAAAATGAGGTTTATCATTAATAGTAGGTTATCAAAATATTTTAAAATGTTCAGAAACCCACCATCTTGTATCCAATATGCCCGCCAAAGATATATATGTAAATATTGGACAGTCCGTACCGCTAGAGCTAGACAAACGAACTTTGGCATGAAAATTAAGCATCAAGATTATGTTACGATAAACAAACGAGGTGTCCAAGAAGTCGCCATTTTGAATCCAATATGGCCGCCAAAAGTATAAATATATATGTATAAAGAATACGCAACCTGAAAAATTGGAGCTAATGTTACGATCAAATGTACTTGAGGATCTGGAGGCGTAAACACTCAAGTTCGGGGATCTGGGAGCAGAACCCCCAGCGATGCGAAAGCGAGTCATATTAAGAAAAATGTAAATCTCAATATCCAATAATGTGTTACTAATTATTGTATAAAATACGTGTTTTGATACTGAATTTATCATATATAATTATTAACATTGCTAAAATTTCTTTAATCATATATTTATCAACCATTACTGAATCTTGCACTAGTTTGACTATACCAACATAACTTCAATCAAATTTAGTCTACTTTTTGTGTAAGTATAAAAAGTGAGAGTGTTGTGATATATGTATAACAACATCTTACGTATGCACATGTATCAACTTTTTTTCCTGCCAAATATGTATTGTCATGCCCTACACACAGAAAAATATGATGAGTTTTAAACACTACAAAATAATTGCAGACTATAAAATTAGGGCCAAATCCTCTTCAGATTGATTGACTTTATTTATGATATTAGGTACTTGTGGTTCAGGTAGGAATAAGGTAGGAGAAGGAATATGGGATGGAATACGACATTTGTTTCGTGTGACTGAGGAAAACCCCTGGAAATACCTCAGTCGGGATGAATGGCCACTGATATCGAACAGGACCTTATGAATGCGAAGTCAATGCTCTACCGACTGAACTATGGCCGCTCGGCTCATCCTTTTCAAATGTGCGACAAGATATCTTGCAATGTGGAAAAACCCACTCATTAGACCGTTATTGGATTTTGTTCTTTTATTACATGGTTTAAATTACAGGATAGAGTATAAAAGCCTAACCATCACATTTTTAGGCTGTAAATGTCGTTGAATAGTGCACTACGTGCAGCCCTGCTTGTTCATATTCCAGTATTTCAGAGTAGAATTGTTACCCAAAATAAAATCATCTGGTCTCCTTATATCTTGGAAGAATATTAGTAAAGAACGAAAAATAATGAGAAGATGGAGCATGAATTAATTGTCAAATAATCGAATAAAAGGGCCATTTGATAATAGACAAACTTATGAAGCTTCGGAGGATGTATTAAGTTGCAGTGAGGAAACGATTCGACAACCCATCCATCAGCTTGGAAAGTGGTATAAACTGGGATACATCCCACATGAGTTGACTGCAGATGAAAAAGCCACCTTCTTTGCTGTCTCTCCAGAGAAATGATCAATTTCTAGACAGAGTTCTCATCTGCGATGAGAAGTGAGTACTTTGGAATACTCCATAGTCAGTTCATTATTGGTTAACACCACATGAACCCTCTGACAACAACGAAAACCAGCACTCCATCAACAGAAAGTTATGCTATGTGTTTGGTAGACAGCTGTGCGTATCGAGCATCGCAAACTGCTGGCTCCTGACTAGGAAACCAAATGCATCTGTATATTCGCAGCAACGCGTGCTTGGAAAACCGAAAACAGTAGAGATAGCATTGTGAATCGGAAAGGTGTCATTCTGTTACAGGACAAAACGCAACCACATTTTCCTAAGGTCTAAGATCACCTTTGTACTAGTTCTACCATCGTGGTCTCCCTGAGCGTTGGAGACAGGTCGCTGCCGCCAATGAGGACTCTATTTCCGATTTTCTAGTTACTACTTACTTCATGTTATCGTTTCTCTTGGTAGAATAAAAATCCGACAGAACTTTATTGGTTTACTTATACGTCTGTTTTTATGAAGGGAAGAGAATGAGAATAAGAAAAGGAAAATGAAGAGAAAGGAAGAAAGAAAGTGTGAAAGAATGACAGTAGTGAAGAGAGAGAAAGTCTGTCCGAGTAGACGATTTAGAATTCTCAGACTGATCCCTTAAAAGACTCTCACAATAAAAATCCTTTAACTTTCAAGGCTGACCTATTTCCCCCATACTACTCATTCACACACAGAGTAATTGCCACAATGAAATCTTCCATGAAATTCTGTGAAATTGCTTCAATGAAATTCTAGTTGACCTCGCAATTAAACGACCTAACGATTTTTTTTTTAAAGAAGCACCAGAGCTTTAGAGATCCTTAACAATTACCAAGCAAGAGTATTAAACTCGCATTGCACTTTGTTATCAGTTACAGAGAATGCCAATGTTTGAAAGTTCAAAACAAAAAAGCGAATTAGAACACGAGAGTTTCAGTTTTATTTAAATAGAATTAATTTTTCCTGACCGTTTACAAATTTATTTCTGTGCAGAAGATATAGTAACTTTGACTTGGAGGTGTTAATTAAGGCAGAGGTGACGGGCAATATTTTGATTCCAAAGGAAGGAAGCTACATTTACAAGATTCTTAATTAGGTTATTAGTCGCATGACGAGACGAAATAATACAACTTGCACCTAATTTTGTTAGAGAAAAGCTTCAGCAAAATTTGTTCTCTAGACGAACTTCTTCCACTAATTTTTCTCGGGTTGTCTCGAGTAAAGAAAGCGGTAAAATGCTTTAAAATACGCATTTCTCAGCCTCATATCTTAATCTTCAGAGACTTCTCTCATTAAATGCGGACAATTGTAAGGTCCTAAATCCAACCCACATCAATTTTCGAATTATGCATGTAGACATCGACCTCTCATTTATCTGCCGCGGGCATCCTCTCAATATACGTATAAGCTTCCTCAGCTCAACTTAAGTGGAGAAAAAAATTCCAGAGCAAAACCGATTCCCCATCAGTCCTTTCCTTCCTTCGTTGTTGTACCTTCTTCTTGTCTCTAGTAACATGGGTCCACACCTGCAGAAAGGAGAGTCTATGAGAGCGATTACTGAAAACTAGTTGAAATTTTGTTCTAGTTTCTCTACCAAATCCACTCTTTCTGTTGCCTAAAACACTGCTTACAGAATTATTAGTAAAATTTTAAAACAATTAAGCGTGGCGATTCTACTAACAATGGCGAAGGCTCCGAGAGCCCCTTGATAGCATCTCAGACACAGAAACATTCATTTTTATAAAATAGGGTAGCAACACTAACAACTGGGTAGTTAGGAACGCGAACACCCATGGCATTCTTCTGTTGTGTCAAATAATGCTTATGATAAGTTTGGTGCGGATAGGTAAACAATTTGGAAGTAAATAGAAACATTGAATTTTTAAAATAAATTGGCAACACTGATGAGTTGGGTGTTTCGGAACGGAGAGAGACCTATATTACGTGTCTAATTGTGTCGAATAATGTTCGTGCCGAGTTTGATGTGGATACGTAAAACGTTATGGTATCAATTTGAAAAATTGAATTTAAGAAAACGGATTGGCAATCCTGATCCACTGCACCAATTAAGACACTTCCAGCGGTTCTGAGTTAGTCTAATCAAGACCTTACCAGGGACACATCAACTTCTTCTGTACACTTGTGGTTCCTGCCATTTATATTTTCGACGTGAATTTAATTTTATTTATGGCCTTTAGACATTTAAGGCTCAGGCCGGGATAGGGAAGGGGAAAGGATTCGGGAAGGTGTCGGCCAGGGCATATGTTGAATGTGCCATCCCGGCATTTGTCTTGTGTGACTGAGGAAAAACCCTGGAGAACTCTGATCCTTTTGGACGTGGACAGAAGGACGGGCAAAATAGCAGGATTATAAGATTATTTTTGTTAATTACGCAATGAAGGGAATTAAAAGTAAATATTTTCTTAAATTAAATTAATTTTAACAATTTTAACCATTATACAAGATCAGAACACACTTCTCTTTGGTAGATAGATAAAGTTCTGACCGGAACAGACTGCAGGAAGAAAGAAAATTATAATTCAATTTAGGCATCTCACACGATAACATTACCAGAATGCTAGGCAAGGCTAGATTTTTATTTTAATAGAAATCATTGAATTTCTCTTTAATCTCACGCATTAAAGAATAAGGAGGTGTAATATATTAAGCTGAAACAAACTAGGCAAGAGATTTTTCTCAGATTCAAGACTGAATTGGACTATTAAGATCTTCCTAGAAGCAAGCGTATAGCCTGTGTTGCTTGTGTTTTGACCTGAAGTGGACTGAATTCTAACCTTGGAAAGAAAATGAAAATGTGTAGGAGAAACAAGCAAACAAAAAGAAAAAAGCGAAGGTGAAGCACTAAAAGAAATAAGGTCAAAACAACAACGAAAGAATATGTGCTCAGGGGGGTCTCAAATGCTTTTCATTACTCGAATTCTCTGAACAGTCCATGGGAAGACTGAAATGGTTTCCTATTATTTTCCCCCAATCAGATAAAAAAACAAACAAAAAAAAAAAAAAAAATCTAAAAGAAAAACATCGACTTCCAAGAAATGAAAAGAACGCGAGCTTAGAGGATAAACACAGTAATAATACCAGAATAAAAAAGAATATCTCAGTACACTTGATACCCTTGTATTACATTTAATAATAAAGTTACGCAAAATTGAACCATTTGAATAAAATATCAATTAAATTTGAAAAACTTTATCACAGTAGTTCTCAACCTTTCAGAATCGCGGATTTCCTGACGAATGATAATGGCTCGCAGCTTCCTGCTGAAATAAAAAGAAACTCATACAATAAAGACCTGTCTGAAAAGTATCCGGCCTTACTTTTTTTTGTGGAAAGCAGTGAACGTTGGATGTTAATATTGCACACAGTTGTTGAGATATCCTTCGTGTACATGCCTGTTGGGTACCGTGATTCTCGCTTGCTTCATAACCCGTTAAACAGGCTATATGTAATGTCGTGTGGCTCTTCATTGTCACAGTTCCACTTTGGGCAAAATGACAGAACGTGTGGAACAACGATTCTGCTTCAAGTTTTGCTAGAAACTTGTAGATATAGCCAAGCAGAAACAATACGCAAGATTCAACAAGATTTTGGCAACGATGCCATGGGGAGTACACAGATAAAACAGTGGTACACTCGGTACAAAGATGTCTGCACATCGTGTAACGATATTCAGTGTTTTGTCTCTCAACGCGCTACAGCCGAGGTACGTTAAGGGCTCGAGGTGGAACAACTCCTCTATTCTCCCGATGTGAAGTATTGTGATATTCTAATGTATGGTCCAGATGATGGTGTAAGATATTTTGGAAAGAAATATCGAACAGTCTTGAGTCGGCGAAGAGATAACACATAATTATGTTCACATTAACGCTGTAGATCACCCCCGCCATCTTGGTACGCACTTTCCATTGATTTACATGGAAATTATTTTACTCGCCTTATATCTCTCAGGAGCATACTTTTAACTTCTGTTTTCGCCCAGTTTATCGTCATGTTCTCTTTTACTCATGCTATTTTATAGAAATGCAATATTTTACACACGAACACTATAATTTCCCGTTAACATATTCTGATTTATATAGCAAACTATTAATAATACATTATATTTATATATTTGAAGAAACTTCACAAACCAAAACTATACAAGAGTCAAAATAACCACTAAGACAAATTTTGTGAAAGTAGAACTTAAATATTCTACTTCCGAGAGGCATAAAATGAGTAAAACCATTCCCGTGTAAATCAATGGAAAGGGCATACCAAGATGGCGGGGGTGATCTACACCCTTAACAGAAGAATTATCAAATACACCCTGAATTCTGTTCATACGTACTTACCTCAATTGTTCACAGTTGTTTCAGTACCTCAGTTGTTTTAGTATATCGTAATAGGTATGCAATAAGTCTATAAAAATTACTTCAGATTAGCTTAATAAAATGAGTAGTTACCTGTATGTATGAGGTATGAGGTCTCTTTTTCTAAATTAGGCTTTTCTCCTGCATGTATTGCATAACCATTGACACTATTCACTTCGATATTGACAATTATTTCCTTTTACCATTCAATAATATCACAGTTTAATAGCACGTTTTAATAATATCGAAGTTTAATATTATCACAGTTTAAAGCTTAATTATCCACTCACATGCATGTATTTCTTGCTAGTCGCACCATTAAAATCAATTATCTGTAGTATTGGAACAATATTTGTAATATTCAAATATGCACTACTACTATTTTATTAATCTTTAAAATGATATTAGAATAAAATATGCACTGCGTATAACTTCTTCTGAACACTTAAATGTACCTTAAATCTAATGTCGCGCTATGCACCACAATATTTCCCAACACAATCCTATTTATTTAGTATATCTTCACTTAGTTAAGACTATCTCCTCTATAATATTATTTGCTTGCACTATTTCTGGTTTGTCCACTTGATATTACAACTTACTGTACATACTAACTTTCTCACGGAACGTTTTTGTAGAATGTAGATCTCAATAATAATTATCCTTTGAATTGCGGTTAATCACACTTCAATTATCTTGCCTACTGTCTTCTACTTACTTTAATTATCTTCCATACTATCTTTGTTACTTCTTTACTTTGATACCTGGTAACTGACTTCCTCCTAACAACGTGAACTAACATCAAATCAAACTTCCCTCAATATTATTTCAGTTTTGGACCACTAAACAGCGATTCCCCGAATGTGACTTGTATCTGCAAAAAGCATGTCGCGGTCTCGAGAAGGTCATTTATTTCTCATCCCTACCTTTGGATGCGTCTAATGTCAACTTACAACCTAACTGACATTTAGACAACACTCTGCTGAACCTTTCTCTATTGCCCCGATAAGGAGTTAGGGTGCCCCCGCTGCAGGGTCTTTGGCCTCGCCACTGTCGGGGCTAAGACTAACTGCCGCAGATCTTATACAGGGTTACCAGTTGCTAGCCGAAGGCGCTTCGCAGCTAGCCTACGGGCAGAACAACTGTAATGCTGCTGCTATCCAAAAGTAGTCAATGTCATAAGAAGGTTTGACTTTTTCTTTACATTTTCCTCTGACAGTGTCTACCCCACAGCCTCTATACTGCCAGTTCCCTTCCTGAACTATCAGTGTCCGGTGGACTTCAACTAACCATAACTCTCTCGTCTTCATTCATTTGGAATAGTTATCACTCCATTCTCTATTAGTTAACATAAATTACTGTTCCGTTCTTTTATACCTTTGTTCTTTTTATAAATCTTTCCGATAAACAATACGACAAGACTACTTCCGGCCAGTGTGCAGCAACATTACCTAGTGGACAACAAAAATACTACAACTCCTGCACTTGTTACCTTTCCTTTCCATGCACTGTATCGGAAATGTGTTCTTATTCTTGAAAGCCATTTCTATTTAGCTACTAATGATATTTTAATTTAAATGAATAAATGTCCTTTTCCTATATATAAAAATATATTATGGACTTTTTCCTTATTTTTCTGGGGTAACCTTGGCTATCCGTTATAATCGGCGTAGAGTGGTATTGTGTCTCCCAAATACGTACCACAACAACGAAAAGTTACGAAGAAGTAACAAGAAGAAGTAATCTTGACATTCTCTCCCCTTCGTGATGTGGTTCGTTACAAGAGACCACACTTGTGGGCCTCATAAACCTGGTACCTACTCCTACATCAGGCATTCCTCACACTTGAACTACTCTTTCCTGGCACAAAATGGCATTCCTGTCATTTACCAAGCTTCATACAGCGCGGACACAACTCCTCGTAACTTCTGGCTTTTCCCTAAAGTCAAATCGATACTCAAAGTTAACCGTTTCGACATCCGATGGTGTTGTTAACAGCAGTTCCAAAACAGGCGTTTCAGACATGCTTTCACCAATAGCAGGATCATTGGGTTAAGTGTGTGCAAGCTGAAAGCACTTTTTCAAAGATGATTAGGAATTGATGCATACAAGGTATGTAGGTTTATTTTTCTGGACTATGGTCGGATACTTTTCAGACAGACCTTGTTTGTTATAACCAAAGACTTTTTTGTTTCTCAAAATGACATGAACAGTTGTCTGTTAGTAATATCCCATGTAAGAGGAATGCTTTATAGTGAAGCACTTCTTTATCATATTGACTACAAAAATTCCTGTAGTGGGAAAACGACAATACATAGCGACTATGTATTTGCTCTTATTATTATTATTATTTTAAATAAAGCCAAATAAGAGCAAATATTGATTACAAAACTAATTCGTCTTTTACTTTGTCTCTAAAAACATCGAGTTTTCTGTTTTTATCAATTACAGTTACAATTATCTGATACTTAAACTTTCTGCAGAGTGATCGATTATAGAAATGAAAATGGTTTTTGCCAGTGAGCTCTAATTGATTATACTGGAGTGCTTGATAGCATTTAAAATCAGAACATATATGAAATCAAACACAAGATAGAGTGGTTAATCTCATTTCTGCATTTTCAGCTTAATCCAAAGGAGATCAAACTTTCAATTTAGTTTATAACGTGAATAAAGTTTACTATATGTGCAGTCCAGTATGTTTATAACTCAATAGTTATGATTATATTCAAAACTAACGATGTAGCGACAACAAAATATATAAAAACTGATTTACTACTAGTAGTTCAATCAATTTTGGACAAAACCGAAAATGGACAAACAAGTTTGATTGTTTCCCGAGGGGTCTAGTTTTGGACACTAATAGAGGGTTCCAGCATCGTTCCGTACAGGTCAGTGAGTTCTTGCGTGCAATTCCTAAGTGCCGTTGTCATCAGAGATTCTGTTATGTTGCAGGATCAAGATAAGAAATATGACAAGTAACACCGCTACACGTAAGTGTCGCTAGTGTCGACGTTGTGCGCGAAAACGTCGATACTACACTTCTTGTTCTGTGGTTTTACTTCTGCAGTAAGTAAGCTAGCGTTGTTTTTTTAAATGTAAAGTTGTTTGGTAATAATGAATACTCATATCTTACTTTAGAATTTACACCCTTAAACGTGTATATGTATGTATCAAATCGATTCGTTAGCTGTTCTATCGAATGGTGTAATAGTATACTATGCATTTTCGGCCATCCAATTAGTTTTCTTGTAGACTTCTGCGTCTCTGTTATGGTGCCTTCAAAGTAGACTCTGACCGATTTCCTTCCCACAGCTTCTCTCTTACCCCATCGCGATATGATTACACCGAGACTTCCTCGCTCGCTGCCCAATGGTCATCGTTACACTTGCGCCATGCCCGAGCGGAGGTGTTTTTAAAACTTCGACGCCATTACTCTCCAGCCCAATGTAGGTTCAGCAGATAAAAATATCTGTTTTTCTGGGTTTCTTTGGATGTCCTATCGAATGGTGCTAAGGAGTTTCAGAAATCAAATTAACAAACTCGTAATGGTCCCTTGTAAGTACAACAATTCTGCCCTCTCTTCTAAAGGGAAACATGTTCAGTTTCTGCGCCTGCAGTTCTAATGGAGGACTAAAGGCTTGACGCCATATCCTGTTGGTTGTCATAGTAGCGGCGGGGGTCAAGTCTAAACAACAGTGAACAGTCAAGTAAGTTTGATGGTAGGAACGTAGACAGTAACTTGTGGAAGTAATAGCTTATTTTTTTTTATTTTTCTGGGTTTCATCCTTTGAAAGCGACATGTCTCTCTCTCATTGTAACGTTTGCAATCTGGTACGAAGCACATACCCATGATGAATTATTATTATCGAAGAAACTACATAAACCAACCACTGTTGTTTAGACTTGAACATTGCGGGTTACCATGACAAACAACCGGATCTGACGGAAGACTTTTGTGGTCTATTATGATCAAACCGGAAGTAGTAAACATGTTTTAGGTAACTAAGATAATTTAGGAAGAAAAGGACTTCAGGAAATGATACTTTGGGAAGAAAATGAATAAATTATTGGTGATTCCTAAAGGATGAAATAAATTATACACGGTAAACATTTAGTATGGACCATTTTAGTAACTTTTAACTTTGGCCCGTCACAATTACACGAGTGCAATACTTATTAAAAAATCCACACCATGCCCGAAGCGGGATTCAAACTCGTGATCTTGAAGACGCTAGAACGATTAGAGTTAACAGTCTAAGCATGGGTAAGAGCAGAAGATGTGTGAAACTAAGACATGTGTTCTTTCAGAATTATTGGATCTTATTTAATCCTCTCCGGACACTTCAAATATTACTTTAGTAAGAGCAAGTTACTTTTCGTTACCTAAAAGTACCATCAAAAGAGTTTAAGGTCAAAGATAAACTAGAAGAAATAATAAAGTGAAAGCATTTCTTTCGGGGCTTTCAACCAGGAGGAAACAAAATATGAGTGGCAGCGAAGAATTTTTTTTTTTAAATCCTTTCTTTACTTCTGTCACTTCCCCATTCTGTCTGTAAGTTATTCCTTTCTCTTCTGCAATTTCTACTCAAGTCACTGAAAGACGTCGGAGATACGGGGACACGTCAGATTGGACGTCACGATTTGTGTCCCCTAGAAGTCGAGTGCCAGAAATCCTCAATATCTTTCCTCGCTTGATTTATTTTTCCAATCATCTTTGCTGTGGACATGAAAAACACACTACCAACCACCATCTACAGAATGGCTACTGGGAACGTGACACTCTAAGAAAGAAAATAAGGGGGAAAGACATTAAACTTTTTCTCGGTCTATATTCTGAAGAAAGATAACAAAATAGATCAATCCTCAACCGAGGCCATTGTCACAATACGCAACTTTCTAGAATTGAGGTTACTTGAAATCTGTTCTGGTGTCATATTTCAGTGTTTCTCAATCGCTGCGTATTACTTTCGATGTACCGAATTTGCAATTGGAATTCTTTGGTTCTGACCGTTCGATATCCTGAGATTTAGTTAGAGGAACGGATAGGGATTCGTTTGAGCAGTTTGGTGCAGGTGAAAAGGGTGTTCAGTTGTCATCATTTCAAGGACAATCATATTGAGAATTAGTGAAACAGCATTAAGACAGGCCCCAAAATATTACTGTTTTTATTGTCGATATGGGGATAACTCAAAAGTTGCTTTTACTTGCTCAAAACAACTGAAATGAAAGTTTGTACATTCTCTTAAGTAAACCTCGAGGTAGGGCTGTGCGATATCCGGTTTTGAATATCAAAATTCGATATCGATCAAATATTAAAAATTGATCGATATATCGAATATCGAAGGTTTGATAATATATCGATCGATGATATCGGAATATCGAAAAATATAGAAGTATCGAAATATCGAAGTATCGAAATATCGAAAAATATCGAAGTATCGAGAAATATCGAAGTATCGAAATATAAGAATATCGAAGTATCGAAAAATATCGAAAATATCGAAGTATCGAAAAATATTGAAATATCGAAGTATCGATATATCGAATTCGATATTTATAATATATCGAAATTTCGATATTCACAAAATATCGATCGATATATCGAAATATTGCACAGTCCTACCTCGAGGTATCGTAAACGAAGGCTGTCTTAATATTATCCAATGAAATTTTACTTTGATTTTCTTTAATAAATAGATCTATCTCCTCTGCTTAAAACTACCTAAACAAAGCCTCATCTATTCCGCTAAAACTAGAGATATCGAAAGTGAGGTTCTTAGTGCTATCTCACAACATTTCTTCGTGATCGTCGGCAACTCAAAATAAACTAAGCCCAAATGAGCCAACATATTAAATTGTAAAAATTGGAAAGTGGAGCAATGCAAACATGCTCCAATGGTTAGAAACATTTAATTAAGGTATAAGTAGACTATGTTGTGTGAAGAATTCATCTAAGAATTAATTATGGTTATTGAATTTATTGAATCATTGTTGGTTTTCCTGAATCGTTGTTGTTATTTAGAATTAGATTGATGTGGAAATTCTTCAGTATGTATGACATTAGATCAAAGTTGTAATATAAGACATATAAATCGGTTTCGTTCTCAACATACAGCAACAAATGCACATCTAAATACATTACATTTATCAAATAGTCCTTTCTGTAATTGTTTAAATATAGAAACATTGGATGGTGCAAATCACCTTTCTTTGAATGCTAAGCATATAATAAGGGAAGAAAAAGTCTAATAAATCAATAAATTAAAACAAGAATTACTTTTCTGGTCGCTATTATTACAATTCTAACGAAACCTCAACTCGAAATATGCTATTTTCTTTTAAGTTTCCTGCGCAAGAACACATACATCATCAGATGTATAGGAAATACAATGATATAGAAAACCTATTACAAGGTAATCAAAAAAAGTTTTTCCCGTTCTAGAGCAGTGATAAACAAAGAGCAATACAGTGGACGATACGTACCTTTAGGTTTCGAAGCAAGTTCCATCAGCATCCAACACCTTTTGCCAACGTTCCTGCAGCTGCACAATACTCTGGTGATACAAGTCGGCGGTCTTCGAGGCAAAGAAGAGATGCGTTCCGCAGGTCTCCCTCATTGGCGAAGGATTTCCCACGGACGTGGTTCTCGAAGGAATGAAACAGGTGGTAATCTGTTGGCGCAAGGTCCGGTGAATATGGTGCATGGCACAATGTCTCCCAGCCAAGTTGCTGAAAGGTCTCCCGGGTCCTCTTTGCCACATGTGGCTTGGCATTGTCGTCGAGGAACAGCACACCCTTGCGATTCACCAATGCCGACTCCTTCTGCCGCAATGCACGGTGCACCCTTTGCAACTGCTGTGAGTAGAGGTCAGCAGTGATGGTCTGATCAGATGGAAGGAGCTCGTAATGCAGCACTTGATGACAAGTCCACCATACAGAGAGCATAACCTTTCGTGGGTGCAGAGGTGGTCTTGAGGTGTGAGGAACAGGGTCACGTGGCGACAACCAATGTCTGGTACGCTTGGGAGTGTCATAGAGGACGCACTTTTTGTCGCCAGTGGGCAAGCGATCAAATATGGGTGTGTTCAGGTGCCGAGTGAGCAAGCACAAACAGGCTGTCACTCGTTGTTCCTTGTTGGCTGCCGACAATGTGTGGGGTACCCACTTCCTTAACCTGTATGACTTCCCTATCCCATGCAGGTGCAATCTGACTGTTTCAGCGGAAATACAGAACCTTCCTGCAAATTCATCACACGTTAGACCACTGTCCTCCTCGATGGCTGCTTTCAGGGTCTCGTCATCCAACACATGTTGTCGTCCACTGCGAGGTTCATCAGCAAGGTTGACATCTCCCGAACGGAATTTCTGGAACCAATGACTGGCGGTGCGTTCGTTCACGGCATTCTCACCAACTGCCTGGCATATGCGACGACTTGATGCGGCAGCTGACAGGCCCTCTTTAAAGTCATACAACAAACACACGCGAACAAGCTGCTTAGATACTTCCATTCCTCTTTTACACTGGAGGAACTATGACTGCTGTGTGTGAGCACTGTGCCTCTATTACTTAAGATCAATGGTGACACTAATTTCCGATCACTTGGCAGGCACGTGCGTTATTTCCTTTCCTCTCTGTGAGCGCATGATTAATGGGACGTGAAAAACGGCAAAAACTTTTTTGGTTATCTTGTAAAATCTTTATCCTGTTACATAACCCATATATAAAAATAAACCGACATAAGTGGAGTTTATGATGTTTTAAGATAGTGACAAAGATCATACAAAATGCGAATGAAGAAAAAAGAACACTATAAGAATCAAATATGACTTAAATACGAGTGAAGAAATAAATAATTGAATTGGACTACCCCATTTGAGAACAGTGACAAAATGCAGTTAAATAGGAGAAAATTAATATCAAGTATCTGTTTGGCAGAGAAGAATTAAAGAAGCATATAAAGCTTCTAAAGAATTCTTAACGTCAACAAGATTAGAAGACCCTCCTGTGGCCCTGCAGGTCTACACACACTCCCCGTCTCTGGGGCCAATATGACCCCAATGAATTAATATCTGAAAACAACATTCAAATATAAAAAATATCCTAAATATTTCTTAATCTAAAGTTAGTTTTCTTTATTATTATTAAAGATAAAATGAAGTGTATGGGCGGTAACAGCACTATGGCTTAAGCCCGCCCCGGATTATTATTATTAAATTCTATATTTAGATTAATTACATATATAAAGCGCATTAACTTTTTCATTGATTTGTATTTCTAGGACTTTTAGCATCTGAGGATCAGACCAAGATTGATTTTTTAATGACAACAAATTATTTTTTTATTTTATATTAAAATATATTTAAATTTATGGAAAGTTGCATTTAATGTTTAATACAGACACAATATAATGATTGTTCCTAGTTACAAGATACATTTCAAAACTACTGAAAGGAAGATTCGAATTTGTGTTCCCAATTACAAATATCTAAAAGAAGCAATAAGTTACTTGCATGTCAGAGTCTCTGTATAGATATTAAGTAACTCGCACAACTAAAACAATCCAGTATCTTGCTCAAGCTTTCTCTGCGCAATCATTGCAAAACAGCTTTCAGTGTAGGTCCATGCAAATGAAATTGCCATAGGTGATGCATTTCTGTGGGTATTTCCTGTCTTTTTCCCTTGGACAGAATTTACAACTTGCACGCTTTGCAGCTTGCTGTGGTAGCGGAGTTCCAGTTGCGGCAAGCGACTTGACAACTGTTTCCTTTAGACCTGGCTGTTTTGCACGCTTTTCCCTCAGACAGGCTGTAAGCTGCTTCCCCAGAATTCTTGATGAAGTTTCGGCGTTCGCCCAGTCGCTTTCCGTAAATTTCAGGATTCGCATTAAGAAAAATAGTGTAGGAATTGATGGCCATGAGATCAAGGGTGTTGTGAAACAAACTAACAGGTCAACGCTTTGTTCCACGAATAGTGGTGTATGTTTCCTCCAGTTTGACAGCAATGTCAGCACCTCCTTTTGTTGATTTGTACTGCAAGATTATCTCGGGCTTCTTCTACTCTGTTGAGAATACAGAGCAATCATTGTGCATTGTTGAAAGTAGAAGAACGGCCTTGGGTACGTAGGACACCAGTGTAATGCCCCCACTAAAACAGAAGATGGAGCTGAAAATTGCTCGCTGTCTTGATAGTTGCATTTCGGGTGGAATTTATCGTTTGTTTCTGCAGATTGTTCCAACAATCATCAGCTTCACTTTTTGTTTTAGCAATTCTTCTGCCAAAATGGGATCAGTAAAAAGGATGTGACAGGTAATGTTTCGTCCAGTTCCCTGTAGAAATTTGCTCAATCTTAAAACAACATTGCGACCCTGATTTACGTCTCTCTGACGATCTACTGCCTTTCCTGTATACACTTCCCCGTTCAAAATATAAGCAGTCCGGGAGTCACAGAGAAGCCAGATTTTGATCCCGTAGTTTCCCCTGGGCTTCGTCTTCATGAATTGCCTGAATGGATATCGTCCTCTGAAGGGAACTAGTTCCTCGTCTACCGTAACATCATTGTATGGAACGAAACATTTTCCTGCTTTCCCAGACATCACGGAAAGCAGCCAACGTGTCGTCTCTTGTTCTCGCTGACCTAGTTACCTTGTCATCGAATCTCAGGAATCTACTGATATGCTTGAATTTCTTCAGGGACATTGTTGCACCAAAAACCGGGCGTCCATAGTTCTTCCAGAGCTTCACCGCTAGAGCGATAAACATCTGCAAGGAACAGCAGTCCAATGTATGCTTCCATTTCCTCACATGTAATATCCGTCCATTCCATATTCTTTTCTTGATAGACTCTTTTGTCCTCTTTATTTGTTTCAGAAGGGAGCAGCTGAAACATTTCGTTTGTGTGAAAAACAGTCGGAAAGCAGACAGTTCAGTATCATCCACTCGCTGAAGCATAACGAGTTGGTCCAGGGGCAGGTCTCAAAATATTGCTTGATTTTGTCTTTCGTTGAGATTGCGGTTCAAGCTTTCCTTGCTAATATACCACGGCTGATTTCCATTATTCTTCTGATTCGTGCAATCATCACTCTCATCAGAATCTTTAACGTCAGGTTCGGATACGTGGTCTTCTTCTTCTGATTGAGTAGAATATATGCACCTTCATTATCCGAACTCTCCTCACTTTATCGTCTGCTAGAGGACGGAGGCGGGAACCCTTTCTTCCTGAATGACTAACTCATGAATATCTTCAAACCATTTCACCCGTATGATACATCGTTTTACTTTAGCCATAACATACAATTGCTATCCCTGGGAAATCAAAACAATGGCAAATTTGCAACGTCGACAAGTAAAATAATGTAGAAATAAAGATTGTCAATTGCAAACGAAATTCCTCCTTTTAGATGTATTCTTCCGCTTCTTTTCCATAAGTGCATCATAGCGGTAAATTTGATGACAAAATTGTGGCGGCAACAGCACCATCTATCCGCAAAATATGCAAATACTAAAATAAAATATATGGAAAATATAATGTTTATATGGGGGTAAAATAGACCCCAAGGTCTGATGTGTTACATTCTTATTTAACAACTTCATTTAAAACAATTAATTCTTAATATATGGAATATATAAAGAACTAAACCAGGGAAAAAATACTAAAATAATCAGTGGTCGAGAACGTTCCATAACGAAATTACTTAAAAAAGATATAAACTTGGGGTCATATTGACCCCAAGGCCACAGGAGGGTTAATTGAAGACAGAAGCTTCAAAATATTGTCTTTGATCAATGATTCTAGTCATACACAGCTGGGCTATAAAATAAAGATAGCTTACTTGGAAGTATTCTTCATTATTCGTTTGGTAGTTGACAATACAGGAGTTGTAATTTGAACGATCTTTGCTCACCAGATTTTTGTTTCATAGTGCCTTCTAGCGAGTAATACTAATTGAACTCGTGGATGTTCAGCAAATAAGTGAATGAACACTTCTACTTCAATTGTTGTTCAGCAAATAATTTACAAGGTAACGAAAAAAGTTCTTGCCATTTTTGATAGAAACAGAAAATAGCACTTACCGTTGGGCCTCAAGGTAATTACCATCGACATCCAGTACCTTTTGCCAACATTCCTGCAGCCGCGCATTGCCCTGGCGGTAAAACTTCTTGAACGCAAAAAGACCGTGAGTAGGCCTACCTGCCTCAGTTGCGAAGGATTTCCCGCGAAAGTGGTTGTCCAGAGAATAGAAGATGTGATAATCTGTTGGCACAAGATCCAGGGAGTATGATGCATGGCATACTGTATCCCAGTCAAGTCGCTGTATGGTATCCCTGGCCTCCCGTGCCACATGCGGCCTGGGATTGTAGCTAAGGAAACACCCTTGCGATTCACCAATACTGACTCCTGCTGCAATGCCGGTTGCACGCGTTTCAACCTCTGCGAATACAGGTCCGGAGTGATGGTTTGGCCCGGTGGTAGCAGCTCGTAGTGCATTACTTGGTGACTAGTCTACCGGATACAAAGCATGATCTTGATTGGGTGTAGAGAGGGGTCTTGTGGTGTGAGGCACAGCTTGGCTGGCAATGCCTTGCACGCTTGGGAGTCCCATACCTTTCGTCACTGGTGAGCACTCGATCGCGCATGGGTGTGCTGCGGTGCCAAGAAAGCAACGACAAACAGGCTGTCACTCGTTGGTCCTTGTTGGCTTCCGACAGTGCGTGGGTTATCCGCTTGCTCAACTTGTACGCCTTCCCTATGAAGTGCAGATGAAGTTTAACTATTTAACGAGAAACCTAAAAGCGTTCGGCAAGCTGGCGTGCTCTACGAACGCTTTCAAGGCCTTGTCATCCAGGACCTGTGAGCATCCACTGCGGGATTCAGCACACAGGCTCAAATCTCGCGATCTGAATTTCTGGAACCAATGCCTGGCGATGTATGTTTGTTCACAGTATCATCTCCAAGGGCTTGACGTATTAGGCGACTTGATTCGAGTGCGGACAAACCCACCTTAAAGTCATAAAGCAGGCAACTACGAACGAGCTGATTCGACGCCTTCATTTACCTTCGCCACTACTCGAACTATGACAGCTGTGAGTGATCAATGCGCCTGTCGTGGTCACCGTCAATGTTCCTACTCCGATCGTCTTTTCAGCACCTAAGGCTTTTATTTCCGGATCAATAATGATGTTATCCAAGGCGACGTCAAAACCGGGTAGAACTATTTTGGTTATATTGTAAAATCACTTAACTATAAGACCACACCTTACCTACTTATTTACTACCTGCAGGGAATTGGCATGAACCTGGGCCCCTACTTTAAATCTTTTATAATTTTGTAAGCCCTGGTAACTTAAAACTTGTTTCCGGCGCTCAAAACAAGAGAAACCGAGCTCAAACAAAGCTACATAATTAATTGTGAAAATTCGAAATAATTGAAAATACCTCAGGCTCTTTGAAATAAGTTTTACCTTCTTCCAATCTGAAAGAGAATATTAATAATTTTGTCACAGAAAAACAAGCTTAAACACTCTACTTAGATATGCATTCTTAACTACAGTATTTTCATATGAATTAAATTGGCAGTATATCAAATAATGATACTGGCAGTTCTGTATCACGAGACATTTCTTTCTGAATGAAAATCTTTGAAATAACAGCTGACTCAAAAGACAATTTCCTATTTACTACATTTATATCGCGGTGGCTATAAACAACAAAGAAAGCGTTTCAACAAACAGAAGTAATCAATTCAAATTTTGGTATTGGTTTGACATCTACCGACCATGCTCATCAGCTTCAAACTTCATCTAATCTCTATATATACAATGGAAAATATCAGGGAAAAAGTACTTCACTGATTGGAATGATTTTTTGCACATACTCAGACGCTGGATCGAACTGAGAAGTTATCATATCACTTTGATTCTAAAATTATTATCTTCAGAGATAATCGACCACGGTGATAACAACAATGGAAAATTTAGAAGGAAAGCACGCGGCAATCCACACTACAATGTTGTTCGACGCATTGACTACCTCCAAGTGGTAAAATTTGGCATAACAATTAGTTCATTAACATCGGCTATCTTACGTAACACACCCCTAGCACCCCTAGGGAGGGGTGGGGGGAAGGGGTGATATGTAAAAAATAACAGAAAACGACCGATATTAGTGTCTAATCCATAGTTTTCGGGGTCGCTGAGATGAATAGTAACACTCTCAATGCTGTTTAAGTCCAGGTTCAGCGCCCATAGGCATGGGGCGGGGGGTGACTACATATTTTATTCACCCCGCACCAACGGGTGGGCAAATCAGTTAGTAACTTTTATAGACGGTATGATCTTATTCTCTGTCTGACTTTACCTCCAAGTTCCGTGGTCTTGATTTTAACGAGAAGTTAATTGTATTTAATTTCAAGTGACACACTTGCATAACGCTTATTTTATGCCTCTCATTGACTTCATACGACATTATCTCTAATAAGAATAGGATTCCACAGTATATTTCTCGTAAAACTGTACTAAGATTTAATTCTTTTTTTTTTTACAATGTAAGGCCCTTTTCACACGAAGCCACCATGATCGCGTCACAAGAAATTTTGGTTGCATTTCTCGTTTTATGTGTCTTTTCACACGAAGCCACCATGGTCGCGCCACCAACCGTGCCACCAGTTCGAAAATGCAGCTGGAAGAAGCAGCTACTGTTGTTCTTCTGTTCTCACTTTTACGTAAACGCCGAAAGCGGAAAAAAAAAAAACATTTTGGGTGCATCCATTATTACAAGACTGAACAACGAATGGAATATTCTACATACTGTACAATAATCTGCTAGAGAATTCGAATAATATTTTTAATTTCACGCGGATGAGCATTCCAACTTTTGATGCGTTGCTTCGATGGTTAAAAAACGAACTGACTGGTGGATAGGAACATGAGAGTCAGCATACTCGATACAAATTAATAGGGGCATCAGACAGATAAATCATATCAATTTAATATTTACTATGTCTACAAATGTAAAACTTCCCAAATTCATTTTTCTCTGCAGGCGAGACATCTTGTTTATTTATAAAAAATGTTTACAAGCTCATCCCAGCATCTATGTTTGAATATTCTTCAGCAGTAATTTCATATACTTCAGTCCTTGGCTAAACTTTGGTTATGAAGTTTCCTGTGTCGAAGTGTGCGTTTTCTACTTTGATATTCATGTTTAAAATGCAAAATTGTCAAATAAATGTGCCTCTGTAGTGGATCGAAAAATCGCTCTTGTGTGAAAGCCTATATGAAATCAGCGGAACGATATGAAATCTCGATCACCGACGATTCATTTAGGTTGCGTACAATTGGGAAAACATATAGAAAGAATAAAATATACAGAACTTAATTATACGCAGAAATGTTCCGGTACTTACTACAAATTTATATGACACATTTATGTAAATTTTTACAATTAATTTAAGTGACACTGAAAACGGTGCAACGGCATACCGCCAGAAAAAAAAAGCAGTGAATATATATAGATCATTGAGGGTGCGCAAATGTTTTGTTTCAGCGCTATAGGTTGCCGAAAATTTAGGAAAATGAATTTCTGAGCTTGATATTTCGAGTTGCATGAACAGTAGAACTGTTGAGCCAAGGTACCCTCAAAGACTTCAAACCTGTTGTATCCAAAAAATACATATTCCTCAAGTCTTTGAGGGTACCACACCACGTAAGTTCTACTGTTCATAGTATTGAAAATACCAAATCTCTAGAGCTGATTTTCCTACGATTTTGGAAACCTATAGCACTGAAACGAAGCATTTATCCACCCTCCATGGTCTATTTTTTTTGGTCGTTAATCTCATGGGGTGATTTTGTCGGTGTTATTTTGCCACACCCTGTATATTTTATTAGCATGTTGCTTTATAGATTATTTACTGCTTAGTGGTCTGATATTCTTTATATTTTTTATAATTTAGCAAGATCTGATTATTGCGAAAGGGATGTAAAATGTATATGAACGTTTAATATGAAGTCACGAATTATTGAATCCATATTTCATGTTTTGTGTTGTGCCCTGGAGTATGTTTAGGGATTACCTCATAACATGCATACAATATATGATAATGGAAGAACCACATTATGAGGAACAACTGAACGTCTGTATCGAATAGTACTTACATCTATTAAAATATCTGCATATGGATAAAAAAAAAGAAAAATAAGAATTCGAGCGCAGCAAAGATTTTCTTCTAATAGTCGTGCTAAATCCATACATTTAAATGCGAGTCTCGTGCAAACGAACTGAGCAAGGCAGAGCGAAGCAAAGCACACAAATATATGGGCTTAGCAGATCACCAGTCAGTCTCATTGCTCCGCTCCAACTCGATTTACTGGTGTGTGACTACACTTAGAATCTAGGAAATGGAGTGGGACCACAGTACATAGATTAAGATGGCTACCTTATGAGGAATTTCTTCCTATTTTTTAATGATCCATAGAGGTTACAGACAACTACAGATAAATTTGTATTAAATTAGACATCATTTTCTTGAAAAAAAAAAAAGAAATCTTAAAAACTTTTCAGACTCAAAATATCACCATTACGAAGCAATTTTCACTTTGTAATGGTAGAGTGGAAAAGAAGAAAAGGAATCTAATAAAAAAAAAAAAAAATGCGGCAGAGAAACACTTAAACACATTTTATGTCTTGCGGTTTTTAAGAAAGGAAAACATTGACGACGCCAGACTTGGCGACTTGTAGTCTCTACAAATGCAGAGAGTATCAGAAGGAGATTAGCATTGGTTTCTCTGCATACATTAGGATCTTTTAAAGTCTCTGCGAAAGTCGTCAAATAGGCTACCATCTTCTGTTTATGTTTCCTCTCTGGGCAGATGTTATTTTATAACACAGTTTTATCATTAATAATTTAGATAATTGCTTTATTGACCTTGATTACTTTTTCTCTCTTTTTGCATTAAATCATATATGTACACCCAGATTCATTAAAATGGTCGACGGGTGTATGCTTTCTGAATTCTACAAATTCAACAATATGACGTATCGATTTTGGTATAGCTTTAAAATGGATGTTGCATGCGTAATGTTTATCATGTATATTGGTTCCTGGGGGCGTTTCAGGAGATTTCCCACCACCAATAACGTGCCGATTATTTTTTCCCTCCAACTGAAATCTTCCCGGGAGAAGGGAGTTCAAACTGTTTCAATTAAAATTGTCTGTAGGCCATAAATCGGTTTAGCAAATCCCAGTCATTATCCAATACACCTCCAGCTCCGAAACAACTATCCGGTTTCGAAATTTCTTAAAAATAACTTTTTGCTTGTTTCGAGGCCCCCTACATGGTGGTATATTTGACATTATACAGCCACACTCTCTCCCCCTTTATGTATAAGCTTGCTCCCACCATTTCTTGGCGATTTTGCACCTTGGTGTAATTTGGTCATAATCTTTGTAGATATCGTTTAAGGAAGTGGTTTCCAAACTTTTCTCTCTTAGTAAATAAATGTTCGAACTTACAGTTCTGGAGCTATACACACACATTATAATTAATGCATATATAAAAATTCAAACCTTATACGAATAATTTGTTCTTTGCAGCGAACAGTAATTACTCTTTTTTTTTTGTGATATAGCAGTACCCTGAAAATTGCTATATTGGCACTAGACGAAATACATAAATTGTCTTTATATTTAAAAGTTAACTAAATTTTTTTCACCTTTTTTTTAGAGAAAAAAAAAAAGCCGATTTATCCGCGCACTACTTTTACTCTCCTCGGACATTTTTAATGCGCTTCCTACAAAACACAAACTATTCTAGAAATATCCCGTTTAGATTCGCAATGTGTGTAGAATGTCTCACAATATCCAGAATCAAATACGGATATTCCCAGCACATAATTATGGGAACATTAAAAGGTATCTTAGCTTAAAATTTTCGGAATATTTATAGACTATTCTGAGAATATCGTGAAAGAATACACATATTCGTAGAATATACTTGGAATGGCCCATGCATAATCTCAGAATACGCGCCCATTCCGGACAATATTATATTCGTAGAAGTTCTAAGCATACCCATATCAAGAATATTCTAGGATTTTCTAGGAATATTTTATATACCCACAGGACTATTGGCAGCATGACCCTAGAAAACATCTGCTCTGTTTGTGTGTTATATCAATAAAGTTCAGAAGAACTTCAACGTTATTATTTCAGCTATTATTGTCTATTTACATAAATATCTTGTTGTTGGAAACAAGCAGAGAACTGCTTTGAAAAATTAGTATCTTTAATTATTGTAAATAAAACTTAGCCAAGGCTTACCGATCAATTGCAATACAATTGAACTATCAGCAAAACGATTATCCTCTATGTGCAAGGGCACCCATTAGGGGGGGGGGGGCAAGGGGGGGCACTCGTCCCCCCTAGCCGGAGAAAATTATACAATGCAAGATAGAAAACCAAACTAAAATGTTTATACGTACCGGTACTTTCTATATTTTATTTTTACTTTTATTTTATTTATATATTTATTGTCAGCACAATAAGCTTTGTACCCTAATTAGAGTGTCGATATTTAAAATGTTCATTTACAGACATTTTTTTATTACAATATTTTTAAATGCGTCCGAAGACGAAGACATATCATATATATCTCCAATTTGATGGAAGTTCTACACATTTCATTGTAGGCAGTTACCTTGACTTTTTTCCAGTGGAAGAGACCAGTGTTGTCTACGCGAGTTTTTAATGACGGGACACGAAACTGTAACAATGATACCAAGTCTGTGCTGTCTAAGCCATTTTGAATTATTTTCCTAAGAAATAACAGACCAGAAATGCTACGTCTTTGCTCTAATGAACACAAGCATAGTACATTTTATCTACTGTAGAAACGTTGTTAAATTTTCTTGCCATTCTTATCACAAATGCTAGAATTTAGAAAGCTTCATTTGTAATATTTTTTATGAGGCTGTTAAACGTTAATTTCATATCAAACGTGACACCAAGATTTTTTAGCTACGTCGGGCCTACTTATGAATTTAACAATTAAATCCATAAATCGTTTTATTTGTACTGAAGATAAAACTTCGTATTAATTGCAAGTTGATTGATAACGCACCAGTTAGTCAAATTGCCTAAACTATGCTGTAATTTTATGGCATCTTCATGGAATAAATTATAGCATATATTTGAGGTCATCCGCAAATAGCACTTTTTCCTTTTTTTTTTTGTAAGAATTTCGGTAGGTCATTAATGAACAAGAAGAATAACAACGGTCCAAGATTCGAGCCTTGTGGGACTCATGACAATGGTGTATATTCATCAGATTTGTATTCCTTGAATAGAACAGACTGTCTGCGATTAGTTAGATAAAAGCACATGAACCTAATCAAAGAAGTGATAGTGATTTAATTCGTTGATATACAATCAGTTCAGAGAATTTTGCAAAGATTAATAAGATTGCTATAGGCCTGTGGTTGGTAATTTCTCGTCTGTTGTTTGTTTTAGGTATAGAACAAACTAAAGCAGATTTCCATTTGTTAGGGAAAATACATGTTTTTAGTGCCAAGTTGAACGCAATCAATAAAGAATATTTAAATTTATTAATACATCCTTTCAGTATATACGAGGGTATACCATTAGATCTAACTGTCATTTAGGATTTTAGATTCTTGACAGCCTTTCCTATTTCGTTCATATGTATTTGATCAACAGGCAGTATTCAGATTTCTTCGTAACCCCTAGAATTACTATCAAAATTACTGAACGGTTGAGAAGAGGATGCAAATACTGATTGGAAATACTGTGCAAACGTATTAGCTATTTCTTCATTGTTACACAAATTCAACCTTCAAATTTTAATATATTTTGGGGAAGATTTTTGTTTTGTTTTTAATAAATTTCCACAATTAACCTGGATCATTATTGATATTATTTTCAGAATTTGATATAAAGGTCTTATAGGCTATTTTATGTCTTTGTTGACTTCCCTACGCAATCGAACAAAGTCCTGATAGTAGGGTTTTGAATTTTCAATTTTGTATGTATAGACTTTATATCGTAAATTGTTTTAACCTTTAGTATCATAATAATGTGGTTAGTAAACTAGCACGGATACTTTGGGACATAGTTCCTTTTGAAGGGGACACATTTGATAAATATTTCATAAATATTATCTTAAAGTTTACTAACGAAGTCATTAACATTATTATACTCTTTTAAGCATTTCCAATCAACTTCCAGTATACTATAAGGTAGGTTTAATGTACTTCATGACATGGTTCTTTTTGCGCCCTTAATTTAGTAAACATTGTCGTGGTTATCTTGTTGATAACTTTTAGTAAATCATAGAAAAACTGTCACTTTATTCTTGACCCCTTCTGAAAACCACAAGATGGACGCCCATGTCCATGTGTATAGCTTATTCTTCAGATATTAGCCGAACGTAACATCTAATTGTAGTACTCGCTTTAGTTGCGATTATGTACTTAGGATCTGCACTAGAGAGGAATGTAGGCTAGATCCCCACTACCGGTCATTCTGACGGAAATGTTTCATCAGTTTCACTAGTTTTTCAATCTTATTTATGGAATTTAAGAATCTTTGGTTCAGGCTGGGGTAGGAAAGGAGAAAGACTGTAGAAAGGAAGTCGCCAGGACCTACCCAGACAGCCAACGGACGTCCAATTGGCGTTCAACGAGTCCAATGGATGTCCAGAAGACGTCCAGTGGACATTATCGTACCTCCATTGTCCATCCATATGGATGTTATATGACTGTTCAGTGGACATCCAATGGACGAAAACATTTCATCCAAATGGACATGATTTGGCCGCCCATTCGACATCCCAGCGGACATACAAAGTTCATCCATATGGACATGGTATGTAGTCCAGTGGATATTTCAGCGTATCTAGAATGCCCATCCATATGGACATGATACGTACGACCAGTGGACGTCCTAGCGGATCTACAAAGTTCATCGATATGAACATGAATGATATGTACGGCCAATGGATATCCCAGATGTAGAACGTCCATAATATGAATATGACAAGTACGTCCATATGTAGTCCAATACGGACGTCGAATGGACATTTAGATTATACAGGTTTAATACCGCATTGCTTCAACTCCTTGCCAGATCACATAGAAACATATTTTATGGTATACATATTATGTATGTCCCAATATTATGTAATCTTACGGGCGTAACTATGATATTATTAACCAGCTTATACCAGAAGGCTTTTTAGCTATATCAAGTAATTTATTGTTGATATCCGTCCATAGCTTATCCCACTGCACTGTGCTATTCTTATCCTGTATGTTCGGTGCCTTGCGCAATAAGTGCGCTAATCTATCTTTATATAGCTGATTCACTTGCTTATCTTCTATGTGGTCTTGATTTATAATATCATAGATAGCTGGTTAAAATCGGGGCGTAGCTGAGTTCTACTGTTTTACTCTTCCTTCTGTATTACACCGTAATATTTTACAAACATTGTAATTTTCACTCTAACCGTCACCACCGCCATAGACATACAGGGGGAAGGTCTGGGGATCCAGATCCTTCTTAAAATTCAGAGCTTTATGCAGAATTAGTATAAAAAGGCGTAATTATTATACAGTATAAATTTCATATTCAGATATATCTTAGACCCCTGGTAGTCATTGCACCTCTCCTGAAACCAGTTGCTAGATACATGCTTTTCCGGTGCCCGAAGCACATGCTCCGCCAGCCACGCTCAAATGTTTCGTTTTCGCATCAAGTAAGTTTCCTTAATTTACATCGAACCGTTTGGAAAATTTAAAATGACAACATTGCCTAATCGGAAGGTCGTGGGTACAATACCAGTGGCAGGCCATCCTGACAAGTTTTTCCAAAGATTTCCTCAATCACACCAGGATAATGCTCCGATGATATCTACAAACTAAGATCTGCTCGACTACCTTGAACCATCCTCTCCTGCACCCTATCTCGGCCTGAGTCTCAGATGCCTAAGGGACATAAATAAATCCAAATTCATCATTGTCCGATTATGTTTGTGAATATTTTGAAGAAAATACTCACTGAATATATTTATTTCACTGAAAGCCCTGTATGCAAGTCCATTTTCATTCACAGTTAACCACAATTTCTGAACATCCACAATGTCCGTCTTCGGAACATCCACATTATGGACATTCACTGGACGTCCACACTCTCCTACCCAAGCAAGCCAGGCGACGTCAGTCCGACGGTGGCATTTGGTCGGCGAAGGTGGGAGCCACGTCGGGTTTTTCAAAACCCGAAAAGGAGCCAACATCGACGAGTGGGCGTTGGACGGGGATACGGTCCTATGCCAGCAAGTCGGGGAACCGGCGGCAGCCCGAAAAATGACCCGACGACCAAACGCCACTTTTGGGGCACACCAACTTTCTCCCAACCATTTACAGACTCCTAGTTTGTCGGACCGCCGTCAGGGTCGGCATTTGACTTTCTGAGTACATATGAACATTCGTTTATGGGCATTCATTTGATGCTCATAATGTCTGTCTCCAAAACATCTATATTATGAACACCTACTAGACGTACACAATGTACTTCTCATGGACATCCATTTTCTGTACGTCCACCTTAATAACATCCATATTATGTGATAGAAGGACACGAGAATATTGTCTGCGAATTCTGACGAAAGAAATATGCCAAACAATTAATTAATTTGTCTTGTTTACTTACTACACTAGCAGCATACTACGTCCATTTTATGTCTACGGACATACTGGACATGAGATGCACGTCGAATTGACGTGGTGGAGGAAAAATGTCTGAAAATATCATGTCCATATCGATGAACTTTGTAGCTCGGATAAGATGCCCACTGGACCTAAATATAATGTCCATATGGATGAAATTTGTAGGTCCGCTAGGACGTCCATTGGATGGGCATTGTTGGCTTGTTGGGGTGTCCATTGGACGTCCTGCGCACATCAGTTGTACTACATATAGCCATCCACTAAACGTCCATTGGATTTCCTGTGGTGTCTGCGATTCTTGAAACGTTCTTAATCGAAGTAGTTGGATGTTCATTGTCAAGTTACGAAGGAGCTATTTACTGAATTTTACAGGTGAAGAATAAATGTGTTTTGTTGTTGCACGACACTAATACGAATGCATGTTGCATTATTTATTAGATGGGTGCATGTTGTTTTAGGCTCGACTAGTTTTAGTATTGTCAGTACCTGAAATGAACCTCCTCAACTGTACTTTGATGCATTCCTTTTGCTTATCTCAAGGATTTAGTATCTTCGAGGTCCTTTGAGTGAAGTTCAAGTGATTTACCATGTATAACACACGCTTCCGGGAGTAGTGCCCCAAGTTCCACCTAGCGAAGGTGTCGGGCGTGCTAGCATACTCTTAAAAGATAACTTATTGAAGCTTATTGATAACTTATTGATTTATCGATTAAAAGACTGGGAGGATAAAGAATACCTAATTTATTTAGGTTCATGGACTTTCGGACTCCAGAACTGCATATAGCAGAACCATCAAATTAATATAACATTATGATTTAATTCGATCCAACTTGACAAAACCAAGCATAAGCTTTTACATACATTAGTAGTATAACTAGTAACAACAGGCTAATAAAAAATGTTAACAAGACAAAAACAAATAAGCAGAATCACAAAGAACGTTAGTAACAAAAGAAATATAAAATAAGAATTGTTATCCAAAAGAAACGAAATGATTTTCTCCATAAATAAAAAAGTTGTCCACTTCGCACTTTAGCACATTTTGGTGCTGCCATCTGTTGAGCACAAATTCAAACTTTTATGTAAATAGGAAACTGCCACAACTTTAGTAATTAATATCAAGGATATCCACTGGACGTTCACAATGTCCGCTTTTGGAACATCCCATTTCTGGATATCCACAATATCGACCGGGTGACGTTTCGTTCAAAGACATTTTGTCCAAACGACATTTAGTCCATAGACATTTCGTCCATTGACATTTCGTCCACAAGACAATTCATCCATTGACTTTTTCGTCCACAAGGCATTTCGTACAATCGACTCTTGGTCCAACGGATTTTTCGTCCACAAATATTTCATCCAATCAACTTTTCGTCCAACGGATTTTTCGTCCACAGGACATTTCGTCCAATCGACATTTAGTCCAAAGGATTTTTCATCCAAACTATATAATACCGGTATATAACCCAATGGTCACTCACTCATTGTTTGATCATCAAAATTCCCAGTCCAAACTACTCGAGCAAGAAACATTAAATTTGGTATGAAGGTGTATGACCAATAGTAGGTAAAGGAAAAAATTCGACACTGAAAAAGTCGCCATCTTGGATCTAAAATGGCCGCCAAACCTAATGTTGTATAGAATACACAGCTTAAAGTGCTGGGGCTACTGAAATGAAATTTGGTATGAAGGTACGGCATCACTAGTAGGTTACAAAAATTACGAAATGTTGAAAAAGTCACCATCTTGAATCAAAAATGGAGGGCCTAAGAAATCAATTTTCCACACCATTTGGGCTAGATACACGAAATTTGGTACGAAGGTACATGATCACTAACAGTTTAGAAAAATACTAGAAAATGTTGAAAAAGTCGCCATCTTGGATCCAAAATGACCGCCAAATCCATTATCAAATAGAATACAAAGCCTAAACCGCTGGGGCTAGAAACACCACATTTGGTTCAAAGGTACAATATTACTAGTAAATTAAGTAAATATTACAAAATGTATCCAAAGACGCCATTTTGGATCCAAATTGGTGGACCCCCAAAATCCATTTTCCACAACGTTTGAGCTAGAGATACGAAAATTTGCATACAGGTGTATTAACACGAATGGATTAAGAAAATATGATATTTTGAAAAAAGTCACCGTCTTGGATTGAACACGGAAGCCCCAAAACCCTCTTTCCACACCATTCGAGCTACGGAAATATTTTTTTTATGCAAGTGTACTATCACGAGTAGGCCACAACAGTATAAGGAAACGTTAGAAAAGTCGGCATCTTTAATCCAAAATAGCCGCCCAAAAACACATTTTTCAAATCACTGAAGCTAAAGAAACGAAATTTGGTATGAAGGCGTACCATCACGAGTAGGTCACCATAAATGGGCTAAGGTCCCCTATTGGGGCGCAGCCCCTTGTGGGTTTGGTGCAGATCGGTATCAAGGGGAACAATAGCCCGCACAGTCTGGCTATGATAAAGGGGGCGCAGCATCTAAAACCCCCAAGTTGGGGGCGCAACTTTGGCCGAGTAAAGTTAAAGTGAGGAGAAATTTCGATATATTGCTGACAAAGAGTGAAGCACCTAAAACAGAAAATTGGACCTTATTTAAAATAAAGAACATTTGATACGAAACAGGTGAGTGATATACTGTAATTTAATAATTTATACATGTAACTTGTTTTCGCATAATTTAGTAGAATATTAATTTAAAATTAAAAATTACATGTACGGTAGTTATAGTTTTACGTTGCCAGACTGCAAATTCTAATTTTTCGTTCAGATTTTCACTACTGTACTCTGTTCTAGTTTCGAAGGGTAATGGTTATTACTTTAGTTTGAGTATTATTGAGAGGGCGTGATTATTACGAACGAAATAAGTCACAGGTTCATGAACTGCAATCACGGTAATGTTACGCCATATGTGAAATGTTTTCTACAAAAATCACGGACAGTATGTCGAGTGAGCAATAGGGAGCGAAGACGGGTAGAAAAAGCTGGGTTAGATATTTTGGTAATTTTTTTTACAAAATTTCATTAAACGCGATGCACATCAACTTTAACAGACATCACCTGTAACTGCTTCAGGTTTGGTTCAAAATGGAATGACCGACGCATACTAAAGAAAAACCGGTAAACATAATATAGCGCTTCGAGTCTACAACATTCTATTATCGTAATTTTGCTACAAATGTACTTCCAGATAGAGCCGGCCTGAGGGGTGTTCGAAGTGTTCCTGCGAACAGAGCGATTTTGAGAACGCCAAACATTTCGGGTGCAAGTACGTCTATATCGTATGAGTTCGGGAAATTAAATTAATATTTATGAGGGCGCATAAAAAATTTGGAACAGAGCGCCGATTAACTTAGCGCCGGCTCTGCTTCGAGCCATGTACCTACACACATTTACTCATATATTTTCACTTTTGTCTTTCTTACTGTTTACAAGTTAAGCTTCAGGGGTTGTTTGAAACTTTGGTCTGTAGTTTCCCACGCGTTCTTTGTCCTCTCTTCCTCAGGCACATCGAGAATAGTTTAGCAAGTTCTCTTTCATTTTTCTCCTCCCCATTTAAACATGTCTGCTGTAAGTCCATCTTCGCCTGGCGATTTTCCGTTCTTAATCCCTCGAAGTACTTTATCCACTTCTTTCATTACATCTGGGACATCTACATCCTTTTCTTCTGAGTCTTCATTTCCTAGCTCTTCGGATTAGTACAATTCTCTGTAGAAATTTTCAAATATTTTTATAACTTTTTCCCTATCTCGTTTTACGGTCCTTTCTGGTCTCTTAACTGCAATTATTTGCTTTTTCCCTATCCTGAGCTGCTGTTTTTTTTCAGGCCCTTGTTTCCCTCGAGTGTATTTCTAACAAGATTTTCGTTATATCTGCGTACATCCTCTCTTATTTTCTTCTTTACGGTTTTATTAAGTTCTATATATTCATTCCTCTTTATGTAATTTCCCTCTTCTTTCATTTCCGTTCTTTACTTCCTTAAGAGTTTAATTTTGTCTGAGATTTTGTTGTCCTTTTTACTTTCTGGTGCCTGCTATTTCCTTGGCTGTCTCTCTTATTATCTCGGTCAGTATTTTATTTCTGCTATTGATATCTTCTTCATCCTCTAACCCTTTCAAGGCGCTGGATCTGTTGCTTAGTTCTATCTCGAATTTCGCTTTGTTTTTCCCTAGATTTTCCAGATTTGAAAGTGGCGGTTTTCCTCTGATAAGCTTCTTTTTCTCAAGACTAGTTTCAGCTTACATCTCACCATCCAATGATCACTCGAGACTTTGAAACTGTTCAGAACAGACACGTCTTGCAGAATTTCCCTGTTATTCGACATAACGTAGACTATTTCGTGTTTGGTCCAATTTGGGCATTTCATATCCACTTCCTCTGGGGGGGGGGGGGGGTTCTTCAAAAATGTATTGGAAATAAACAGTCTGCTGGCTTCTGAGAATTCCACTAACTTCTCTCCTCTCTTGTTTCTTTTGCCAAATCCAAAGTTTGCAACTTTCGTGTCATTACTCTGCTTGGTTCCTACTTTCGCATTGAAGTCTCTAAATACAATTTTGTAATGCGATTTGCTACATTCCAAAATCTTCTGAATCTCCTCGTATAGGTCTTCGACTTCCTCCTCCGGATGTGAGGTTGTTGGAGCATACACTTGCATAATTTCCATACTGTATCTCTTGTTAATTTTTATTACTACCCGTGCGATTCTATCTGAAATTCCTTCAATTTCTGTGATCCGTGACTTCAGGTCTTTATTAATTATAAAGCCAACGCCTGTCGCTTCAGTTTCTGTTCCTTTGAAATAGAACGTGTGCCCTGACGATAGTTCCAACTGTTCTTCATTCTTCCTCCACACTTCTGATAGTCCTATGATGTCCCTAATTCTCTTAAGTTCATTCTGCAGTTCTTCTAATTTGTTCTCTCCTGCAAGTGACTGACAGTTGAGAGTCGCCACGTATAGGTCCGTTCGAGTTGCCGTGTCGGTGTCCTGGCAGTTTAGAATTAAAATCCGGGCATTTTGAACCTCTGACTTCCTGCAGGACTGACCACTGCTGTTGCCAGCTGCATTCCGTCCTCCGGGCAATGAGGTCCGACGAGGCTGTTTCCTTACTTGTACCATCACGTGTAAAGAAAGGAGGGGTGCTGACATTTGACTCACCACTCTGTCAGCTAATGCGGGTTGGTGAGCAGCCCATCTATGTTCGTTCGCCAACAGGACCCACGACATGAACGTATGGATTGGACATTGGGCACCTACACCGGTTGGTTCCCTTAAGCCTTAGCAAGAGGAATTAAAGAGTCTCCTCCCAGTTAGTGGCAG
>JAGDQP010004038.1:27560-88458 GCA_022664845.1 Lepisma saccharinum | reverse complement strand
CAACAGTTACTAGACTGGCCCATATAAAATAAAGTTTACCAAGGTTTTTATTATATGAAATTCTTCTAAAACCACAAGAACAAAACAAACAAACCTGCTTGGTTTCTTTCCTTATCCTTATAGCTGTACCTTCCTTTTTAGTGGATAACATCGGATGTTTCCAAGGTTCTTTTCTACGATTCTCCTTGCAGTTACCTAGAAATGAAAAAGATTTTCGTTTCAAAATTTAAACCAGCTGTTCATTTAAAAAAAATACAGTACTGTCGAAAATATTGCATAAATTTAATACGGCCTGTTTGCAATGTATGTACACAAAGTCACATATTCAACAATGTTCAGATTCAAAAGGTTATATTATTAAGTGCTTAGAGGAAAACCCGCATTCTTGGGTTCAGGTTGAGAATTTTCAATAGGAAGGGGGTCATGTGATATTGTTTTATGCTAGTTCATTTCCAGAAAATGCAAATGTGAAGTCGTTCTCCACGTACATTTATTTATTTACGAGGTAGGGATCCTGTAATGTAGGATTTAGTGACCTACACCATGTTGCTTAATGAGGATAGAATAAGGAATGCGGGAATGAGTCGGCAAGGTGTCATCTCGTTATTTGTTTCGTGGTAGTGAGAATAAACCTCAGTGAGGATGATGGGCTGCTGGTATCAAACCCAGGATCTCCCAGTTACGAAGCCAACGCTCTAGTAAGTGAGTTACAACCTTTGTTAATAATTTATTTCATGTTATATAGTTAGTCACCATAGCTCATTAGTATGGCTTTGGCTTAGCATCTGGGAGAGCCTGGGTTCCATACCAGCAGCCCACCATCCTGACTGAGGTTCTTTCTTACTGGCAGGAAACAAACTTTCCTTGATGATACCTTGCCGGCTCCTTCCAGCATTCCTTATTCTATCCTATCGTTACATATTAAGCCACATGGAGAAACGAAAGAACCCGCGAAAACCCACATCACAAAGTCAGAACGAGAGACCCAGTGTATCAGAAGTGAGCGCTCTACCACTCAGCAAACACGGTTCGTATGTTGTTGTTTGTGTTTAACAATAACACCACTTAAGTAATACTCTTTTAACTTATTTCTTAATATACACACAGGGAAAGATGTAAAGAAATGGTCCTGCTAAGCATTAATGATTTCTCATTAAGAAAGTTTACATTAGAAACACTAAAATACAACCACATTAGGAATGCTATTGTGTTCCCATCGGCGCCCTTATTCACGAATAAAATGGGATGTTCTTTGGATACTTCCCGGGACGAGAAATCATCGTGTTCAGTACATTATTTAAGATCTGATTTCGGTATCACTTTAGCTTACGTCGGGCGTAATTTTTCTGAACGAGATAAGTCAAAGTTTCAAGAATCAAAATCATGTTAATGTTAGGTCATAGTGACTTGTTTATTTCCATATCACCATTGGTAATTTATTACACAAATTACGGACAGTATGTCAAGTGAACGATAGCGGACGACAACTTGTTAGGAAAAGCTAGGTTCGATATTTTCTATTATTATACGTGATGCAATTCATCTTTTCCAGATACCACTTGTGACTGCTCAATTTATGGTTCCCAATGTAGCGCCGGACATATACTGAAGGACAGCTCTGATTTCGAACAACTATACACGTTAAACCCAATAAAAGATATCTGCAAAAAACCCATTTAAGCTACTATAATCCAATCGAACCTAACCTAACTCTTACCGTTATCAACTATCCATGGGAATATCTAAAGTGCAGCCTAACATGGAAGTAATCGTGGAAGTTATCTATACACTCTTTCAAACATGCTACCACGAGAAAGAACATATCAAGCGGTTCTATATCGCTGTCCCTATATACCGTAGTTATTCACTGGGGGTAAATAATTTGTGTTTATCTTTGATTTGTGACTGAGTGTTAGGTTAGGTCAGGTTATTTGATGTGAATGTACAATAAATAAAGTAGAAACGACATTTCTCCAAGATAGGGTGGTCTAAGCATCGCCAATTCACTCAGGCGAGGCATTGTTCTAGAACCATGCCAGCATGTATCACATCTACATTTTGCATACAATCTAAAAATTATTCTGGTAAGGAGAGCATGATTAATCATTAATGAGAAACATGGAACAAATTTTGCTCTTGTGTTCTCAAATTTACAACGTATAACTCACAACAACGTATGTTCTCTCCGTACTTATTCACAATATTATGCCCGAGCTTCAAAATTAAGTAATATAATATCCCTACACAAGGGAAAATATTACCTTATATCAACTCTGAGCCTTTTTATGATTCTTAACCGTGGCTTATAACAGAAATCTTATATTTTTCTAGTCAACCGATGGCTTCCAATGAACTTGAATACCCTGAAAAACAAATGACTCAAACAGCGTTAACAGCCATATGCGATATAACTGGTATAACTACCAACGGGTCAGTTTCTTCTACCTACGCTACGCCAGCTGCTAGTAGTTTCGAGGATAGGAAATGAACTTAGCCCATCAGTAATCACAAAATATTTCACCACAAGAGTGATAAATTCTACTTTGATTCTGTAACAATTGGAGTTGGCAGTCATTCATACAAAAGATTCGTACTTAAGGTATGTCAGGAGGAAAAGCAATAAATTGTTGTACCAAACAGCGGAGGGTCACTGGTGGCCTACTGGCATTCGGTATAGAGCGCACGCCCACCTATCTGCCGCCTGGTGGCCTGAATCAAGTGGCGGATTTTGCTGTTGGGAACTGTATGCGAATTTATGAGTTGTGCTATTTTGACAATTTGTTCCTAGAATCATAAACCTACTATTTTATTTGTATTTTACCCCGCTGATGTCACATCTGAAATCAATTTGTCAGTACTATTTTACCATTTGATAGCTCGGCCACCTGTGGTCCTAGAATTCTGAACTTTTCTGATTGCTTATCACCCATATCGGTGTAGTTTCATAAAGGTTGGATGATAATTTTTATTTTTGCTTTATCTCCTCCCGTTTGTGAGATGTGGTGTTTGAAAGTACATTTGACATAAGGTTCATACAATGCTGTTTTTCGTATGCATTTCATCAGAGTGATGCCAAATCTGAATTTATTACTTCGCTACCTATTACAGTTTCCGAGATAGCGTACATTATGGAATGCATACATTTAAGGATACTCTCTCCAATGTCGTCTATTTTGGAGAAACTCTCCTTTCATATGTATTTCATCATACTGATGTTAAAAATGAAACCGTTTTTCTCTATATTTGCCCTTTTTATATATAGCATACATTCATTGCCTTCGACTTTTGATCTCAAATTGTGATTTTGACGATCTAACCTATCAGTTACAAGAATTTGATCTACACTCTGTATGACTTAACTGACGACTATTTATTACAAAACTTCAGCATTTCAACATAACTTATTTTATATGACTGTGTAATATCGAAATCTGTAATGAATTGAAATCGTAGACAAACGGATTGGAACATTCGGAGATTGGATCAGCTTAAAAATGCATACACTATCAACTTGTATGTCTGGTTATAGGATTTCTTGTTTGGTAATTGGTTTTCGAAAAGTTATGAAAATTATATATCAACTCTGATACATAGGGAAGACTGATAGTATCACTCCGCTAACTATCCATACATTTTGTCCGAATATACGAGTTTTAGTCCCGATATACGATTTATGTCTAATTATACCACCTTCTTCAGAATATACTACTTTTGTGCCGGGATATACCACTTTATTTTGTCTGAACATACCCGCTTATGCTATGTTGATACACCACTTTAATTTTTCTGTATATTTCACTTTTGTTTGGTGATTTTGAAAGTTATAGAAACCGTTGGCTTTGAAATGTTGTTATATTTGCATGTAATGGAAAAACACTACAGACTAGCAGCTGGCAGCTTATATCACTTAAGAAATGTTGAGTTTTTAATCCTAAGTTACGCAATATTGTGTACATCCCTTAGTGAATTTATGAAGAACCGTTCAAAAATTCTATATTTTTCTTTAATGTTTAGTAATCTCGTAAACTGAGATACGTAATATTATGTACACGATTTAGTTCAATTATCACTATGGCTTATCGAACTTCAATGACCGTTGTGTTTTATGTGTGATTAATACAAGCTTTGTCGTACTGGAGTTTTACTTTTTAGGTGTTATTTTCTATGAGTTAGCGAAAGTTGACTGAAGTTTAACTTGGTTACGTAATATTCTATATACTTGTTAGTGAGATTTCAACTGTAGCTTAGAAAATATCGACATTGTTACGTATGATTTTGACCATAACTTTCCGAAATTTGTCTTTTTTTGTGTACAACGTAGCGAAAATTAAATATGTCTAGCCAATATTTGACTATTGTATTAATATTCTATGTTTTACCAAAATTCAGCAAATTTCGACCATGTTTGTTTGAAACTGACCATTGTACGTAATACTTTGTATACAAGTTAATGAAGTTTGATTTTGACGGGGAATATAGAATTTTGAGGAAGTCATGATTGACTTTATCTTACAATTTCCTACATTATTTTATATAGAACATAATTAATTTTAAACTACGACTCAAACTCTATATTTTACGTAATATTTTGTAAATGGCTTGGTGAATTCTGAATTACCTAATTCCACATATGTGTTAGTGAATTTTTTACTACAACGTACAGAAGTTAGTGTTTTCAGACTCTGGATTCTTCCTCCAGTTTCTTCTTGAGTACACCAAACACATGAATCATCACACGGCAAAAGATTAGGGCTATGTGGTGGGTGCTGACATCACACGGCGCTGTTCATCTTTTGCAGCCTTCATTGCTACACGGATCAGTGTTTAACAAACATCAGCTTTCAAAACGCTGGCCTAGCAGAATGACCATGCGCAGAATGAAGGTCCAAGACTGCGGTCCAATGAAGGACTGCAGGATTCACCCCTATTGCTATGTGATTGAACCAAACCTTTCAATTTAGGGAAAAGCCGGCTCATTTTTATTTGACGGTATTATCGAATGGTCTGTTCATAAGTGTAAAAGAAAGGTCTCAAGAACAGTAAACTTTAATGTTAAATAAGGTTAGCTCAATCTTATTTTAGGTCAATGTATTAAAAGAAACACAGTAGAGATAACCTTTCCTAGCTTTTTTTAAAAAACAAGAACTCATGTTAATATTCTCATCGCAAGTAGTGTCTCTCACAGTAAGTTCTCATCGATCAAATATAATTATCGCAACACTTCGCCATGCAACCACATTGCGTAAATGAATAAGGCGCAGTTATATTAAGTAATCTATTTACGACAAAACATAATTATTATTACAACTTAAAGAACAAATGCTTTGAAACTAAATAAAAAAAACCTAACGGATCTACAGCATCATACAAAATCTCAGAAACAAAAAAGGTACTGCAAGTTAGTACACGTAGCAGTATGGTCAAATGCGCGGTATTCTAATACACCAAGGCAAATTGGAAATAACTGATCCTTATTCCCCAATCTATATTAACTGTACTAAACACATCTGCTTACCATTGAAAATCAGCCATAGTTACTTCAGTCAATCTTCAGAAGGAAATCAACTAAAGTCGAACATATTTCTTTAACTGTAGATAATACTAGACATATGGATATTAACCTGGAAATAAGTAAGTATTTGGTCCATTATCTTGAAATTAAGCTATCTTATAAATGTTTAACTAGGGTCATCAATGTTTATCAATGATCTGACGTGTTTGATTCGCTGAAAAATGTACATCACCGAAGGATATCATTTTACGTCCATAGTAAAAATAGTTTACTTATATAAGCAGTTTTCATTTAAGTACGTTCATAGTACAATACAAATAAGCATTTTTCAATTAAGTGAAGTAAAACGAGTAAATATTTTACCTTACTGTCTTCCTGTACTTTCGGCCCGTACCTACAGATTAACATACCAAAAATACATAGATAGTGTAGTTAGAGGATTTAATAGGTCCTAACATTCCATTTGAACTAAAATTGATCTTTTTATGGACAGATTCAAAGAAATTAGTTCTGATTATAGAAAATAATATTAACGAAGACTGATTTTTTTTCTAATAATAAATACGGACTATGCAGGAAACGTCACCGAATTAGTGCTCATCTTACTAAAATATTACGGTGAAAGTATTAATCAAAATTAAAATAGTACATAGAGAAAATATTGACCAAATCCACGGACTGTATAATTCACCGGATATTTTGTAAGAATAATGGAATCATGACGAATAAGATGGGCAGGCAATGTAGTTCGGAAGTGGGGAAACCAAAGATTATATTCTATCATATTTGAAAAGCCGGATGGAAAGGGACCGTTGGAAGACCGAGCCGTTGTTGGGAGAACAATATTAGAAGGGATCTTCGAGAAGTAAGTGTTTGGGATGAAAACTGACTTCGTATTGCCCACGATAAAATCCATGGTGAACGTTTGTTACTGCAGCGATGAACTTGCGAGTTTCGTAAGCCAAAGAGTTAATTAGTTAGAAAAATTATATAGCATTTTTTGCAGATAAAATAATTTTGGAGAGGGAACTTTTCCCTTGAATAATTTATTTATTCCTCCCATCAACTATACGACTCTTTACTGTTTATACGAACGCTGATAGTCCATCACTCAGCAGCATCAGTGTACCTTCGATGAGAATTATTGTGTGTGCCTATTTAGCCAAAAGAAATATAAAAGTAGCACATTTCCTCATCATAACCTATAATAGGATGGATCTAAATGATTATAGAAATAAAAGAGTGATTCTTGTTAAGGAATGATGCAGTAATAGTTTTCATTTTAAAATTATATTACTTGAGAAACTACCCTCTTGTGAACAACTTGGTCTAAAGACTATGAAACTAGAAACCATGAATGTTCCGTTTGCTAGTGATGCAGCCATTAAGCATCCTCCAGTTCAGTGGTCTCCAACAGAATATCGGGATATTTGTGCTCTATGTTTAATGGATCAAATAACTCTTGAGTAGAAGACGCTGTACATGGACACATACTGCTATTTCTGACGTATACAAATCTATATATGCTGCTTAGATTGATTTCAGTCAAGGCATATGAATGTATTTTAAAGTTCGAAACTACAGGACTCGTCATTAAAAATGCAACACCATGAAGGAGTAATCATATTAAGGCAAATTTGCAGAATATGTAGAGCATGGAAAGATAAACAACTAATTAGCACGGCAGCTCCCTGACACATCAGAAGCAGCGGTTACGCCATCTAAGAAGAGCAATCAGAGGCAGGCCAAGGAGATACAATGCAATGGTAGACGGATTTTGGTGTCAAATGAGTGGGTGCATATGGTCGAAAGATTCTTCGTCATCAAATGCGACATCCCTGCCAGCAGGTTATCACTTTTGATAGTGCAAGATGTTGTAGGTTCATGAATACATAATATGAGTTTAAGGATTTAATATTTTGTGATTCAATCTAATTAAATACGAACGAGCTATTGTAGATTAGTTTTTATTATATTTGACTGAATTGCGAACTGAGATCAGTGAAGCTCATCATTGTGTCAGGTTACCCTCTTGACTGATTTTAACCTGATTATTTATACTAGGATCAATGAGGATGTAGTTGAAATAAGAAATGAAAAGCGATATGATTTTAAAGACATTGATTTAGTCAAATGATTGGATATTCGTACAGTATTGAAGCGCTCGACTTACCGGCTAGACTTGTTTGTCATCGTGCTGTTTGTGTCATCGTGTCATCGTTTGTCATCATAGCTCTGTTTGTCATTTAACTAGTACTTATAACAATTCGCACAGATAGAATGAATACGCCAGAGCTTAAACGGGTCATCGGGTTCAATCAGGTGATGCGGAACAGCTTATGGGCCGCCACCAGGTCTAGGATTCGAACCCGTTCTAACTCGAAGGCAACCCGACAACAAAGTAAAGACGTTAATGATTCCCTTGCGCTTGAACAGTGTTTCTTTCAGGACTGACCAGAACCAGAGATGTTACCCACAGAGCACGAAAATGACGACTCCGAAATTCCAAGTTTATTTGCTTTTCCATACAGCATCAATGGGGTTACTAAGGCATTCGTGTCAAGTTTTAGACCGGGTCACTTATGTTTTTGTCAGGCCCGATCAACAGGCCATAAAAAGTTGCATGATTTTAGCTCTGAGACACGAATACGCACAAAAAAGAGAGAGAAGCAATAAGTAAGAGAAAAGTATGAAGATAAATAGAGAGGGAGAACAAGAAAAATAATAGAAGCCATCATACGAAAACGACAAGAAACAGAAGGAGAGAGAAAGACCAATGGAAAATATGAAGGAACACAGTTTTTACTCTAATTCTCGACACTCATGCCTCCTCAGTTTTCCAACCGGAGGTGAATCTGTTTGCAGATATTATTATATACGAAAAACGACACTAAATGGTTGGGAATCGAACCGAAGTTGTCAGTTTTAGGAGTCTAGCACGATAACGATACTCCACAGGTTACTCCATGCAAAACATTTGCAAATAGTAATATTAATAGTGGATGGTTTAGATTAATGATGAGGTCTTAATTGCCATATTAACTCTCATAGACTACATTTTGCCTTTACCAACCAAGATTCTGTCCTCTTCTCTACAGTGACACAGGCGTTTGCTTCCAAATTCTACAGGATTTTTCGTTTAGTGTGAGTTCTCACTCATCGATTCTTCACAATCCGTGTAAAAAAAGACCTTGACTTGGACAGTGTTTAGTACTGAAATGTTCAGCTAGTTACCCATACACCATTTTGCACATACATACGTAAGCCAAATACTGTTAAGTTCATAGCTGACCTTTGGAAGTAACCAGTTTCTTCCCGTAAGTTGTGGTAACTCCAAAATGCACGCCGAAATGTATTTATTCGACTACTTATAGTCAAATTAGCGACCAATGATATTTGAAATAGCAAAAAATCATGGAAATATGAAATAATAAATAACATCTTATACAGTAATTTTGCCCTACGTGTTTAAAAGTCAAGCTTATAAGAATAATTATTATTATTTAGAATTTGAATTTAATTACTAAGGTCTCTGAAAACTTTGGCTCAGGCCAGATGGATGATGGTGGAGTGTTTGGTGGAATTAAGAAAGTGGGAGGAAACGGGACAATACGGTGTTGTCGAAAAACTCACGCATACGGTGTTTATCCACCTACAAAGAGCGCTCTAAACGTTAATCCACAGTAGCCCTTCTATTACTATTAATAATAATATTATCATGGAAATTCGATAGCGGACTAGAGAGCCACTAGATTGATAGGCAGAAATTCCATTAACTTTAAGTTCTAAGATATAGGAATTAAGGTAAAGAGAAGAAAAAGAATAACATGGATATCCTGCCTTCCATTATGCAATGCAACAATACTTGTCTTGTCCAAACACAAACAGAGAGAAGGAGAGAGAGAAAAAGAAAGAGAGGGATAACATACACGTACACACATAACAGAACGGAAACTGGGAGAAAGAGAACTAAAGGAAGAGACAAACAATATAAGATCTAAGAATTTAAAAAAATGGAAGGGAATTGATATTTATCACAAAACAATTTCATTGATTTATTACGATCATACACATATGTATTATTTATCTCTCGAGTGTCCAATGTATTTTATGTCGCAAACAGAGCATATTTCTCATACAAGTATAGTTTTAAAATGTAGTGAAATAACGAAATGGAACCTAAACCTACAGATTGAAAGTTCAACTCCTTATCTACTACACTACATTGGACATAGTTTCTTACTTACTGATGTAGTGTTATTGTATTTGTCATCGTTAGAGGAAAGAGGATTCAAGGCAGTGGCATGGAAAAGTCTTAGCACTAGCTTAGAAATTTTAAGAAGGTCACACCAAGTTTCACGTAACAGCATTGACAGCTTGGATGTTGGCTCGCTAATTCTACATTTTAGTCATTTCATGAAAAGAAGTTACTAGTATGAAATATTGACTAGCAGGAAAAAGGATAACTATCCCGACAGGGACTCAAACTTACGTTGTTTTCGCGTTAATTTAGAAATCAAACATCTTAATCATTTTTTAAAGTTTGCACTAATCGGGCTGTTATTATTTGTTCAACTTTTTATGACTTTGCTTATAGCATTGTAGACATTGTCAATTCTTGAATGTAAGTTGAAACACACTCATAAACATCCATGCCCAAGGTGAAATTCGAACCCACGATCCTTGACTCGACAGACTCCCGCTCTAGACCACTCGATCTACTTCTTCTACAACCATGAACTATTATTAAAGCTGAGAAGATATTGCTAATATTTGTCTTACCCAAGCACCATCAGGAGGCTGTTTCTCAACAATACTAGTCTACTAGTTAATTAGTTATCAGCTACAAGTCTAAGTTTTACAAGTTCAAATAACTTATGTTTCTCAAAACATTTCCACCAGTAGTTGCTTTTTGGGTATTTGTACAAGTCACTTCACCAAACTCACCAGTGTATAATACGACCCGCCCATAGAGAGCATAGAAACCTTGATACGACCCTTAGTTTATTATAACGCTTTTTGATTCAGAAGACGCATGTTTTAAAACGTCAAACTTCTGAATCAAAGAGCGTTATAATAAACTAAGGGTCGTATCAAGGTTTATATGCTTATACAGCTTACAGCGATATATATATACAGCGATATACAGGGGTTGGACAAAAATCTAAAACGTTTGAAAAAGTGTGAAAATCATACCTAGTATGGTGTGGGGCCTCCTTTTGCGTCCAAAACAGCTTGGATCCGACGTGGAATGGACGTATACAGCTCCTGAATCGTGGTGTGTGGAATGTTGTACCATTCTTCCTCCAAAACATGCTCCAGTTCCTTAAGGGATGATGGTGGAGGGTAATGAGACCGAACACGCCTTTCTAACACATACCACAATGGCTTAATGATGTTCAGATCTGGTGATTGTGGGACCCAGGGGAGGTGTGATAGCTCCTGGTCATGCTCCTCAAACCATGATTCCACCGTTTTTGCAGCGTGACAGGGTGCCAAATCATCTTGGTAGATACCATCACCATCCGGGAACAATGTGTGGGCCATGGGTAGAACCTGGTCCCCCAAAATGGCCTCATACGCCTTAGCATTCATCGTTTCATGCAGGGCTATGATGGGACCTGCAGAAAACCACGATATTACTGCCCATACTGTAACAGAACCACCATCATGCTTTACAGTTGGGCGCAGACAGTCTGGATCATAGGCCTGCGACGGTGTTCTCCATACGTAAACACGACCGGTTGTTGGAAACAAGGTGTAGGTCGATTCATCGGAATACATTACGTGTTTCCACTGATCAAGCGTCCACTCCTTCTGGTCCTTGCACCACTGGATACGCCGCTTCACATTTACTGCTGTGACCAGAGGTTTGGAGATCGCGGCCCTGCCATGAATTTTCATTTTATGAGGTTCCCGTCGCACTTTTTTTTTTATGAAACCGGGTTCTGTAGGCCGGAATTGAGTTCAGACGTAATTTTCATTGCAGTGGTCTGCTTTTTAGCTGCTACAATCCGTTTTAATGCCCTCCTGTCCCTATCGAACAGGATTGTCTTTCGACCACTGTTGTGCTTTGCAGACGTTGTTTGCCCATGCATTGTGTATGCCCTCGTGACTTTGGACACAGTGCCTGTCGATACCTCCACAATGGTCGCCACTGTTGTCACTGAAGCTCCAACCAGACGGGCACCAACGACCATGCCTCTTTGGAAGTCTGTCAGGTCGCCCATTTTACCGCACCACTTGCACATCATGACACTCACAGGTGAACTGGGTACTGCTGACGGAAGAGGAAGGTCCACATGACACATTGAAAACAAAACACGATCGGCAACCGCAACACGTGGTGTACAGTGGCTGGTCACACTTACGTGTCCTGTATGACGCGCTTTTAGATTTTTTTGTCCAACCCCTGTATATATACAGTAGACTGGTCCTTAATTTTCGATTTCCGAATTTCTTTGCTCCCAACCCCTAATTTGGTTCCATGTCGGACCAAAGTAATCCGTGCAAAAAAATGGTTCAATTGAAGAATATTTAACCGACCCCCAAGCGACCTAAGGTTTTTAACGCATTTACAATATTTAGTATATGGCCCACAATTTGGAGAAATCCTTGTAACTTGGAAACGGCTTAAGGGAAAGGGACCATATCTTGGATAGAGGTAGTGCACGTGAATCCACACCTGAAACTGAGTAGTACCGTGACGGCTGCCATATTGAAGCCCGCCATCTTGGATTCAGACCCAAAATTTAAAATAGAAATGGGGTTGTGTGACATATCGTTTTGGAGTAGCTTTTCACCACAAATACATATCTGTCTTTATTTTCAACTTATCTCTGATCATGTAATAATTAACACCTTTGCAAAATAAATGCTTCGATGTAATAAAATGTAATGTTCTGGTAATAATAACATGCATGCATTGCATATCTTGCAACACTGAAACGATAACAACGTCTGAGTAGAAAGGAGTAAAAAACTTAAGACTTGAAGGCCGCTCAGTCAGTCTGTGTCAAGGCTTCGTATGATTGTACACTGTTTTCCTATGTAATTGTTTGTTTTAATTTCTTTGTACACATTGTTGTTGAATTTGTCATTATTTTGCAAAGTGAAAGCAATTCGTGCCATGCAATGAATCCCCGAAGTCAGCTACTCGCTGTTTACGCAAAGAATACGAATGCAACCTCATTGGACATATTACGAACCAAATTGTAGGAGCAAAACTGCCTTCAAAACGACAAGTACTCAGTGGTTTCTTTTTCAATGTGCGTGTAGTTAAGTTGAGCATAAACGAAAGCGCGATTCTAGTTGTGAAGGAAGTTCTTGTGTTTTGGGAAAAGGCACGAATTCCCACAAAACGAAGTGATCATTGCCCTGAAAAAGTTATAAAACTATACAAGGAATGGAAAGATTTACAGAAAAGGTTGCACAGAAAAACTGATGTTGAAGAAAGGAAACGAGTGACATTTGTTTCTCAACTTGATGATTTGTTTGATATTGCCCCGAGAATGAGTTAGAAATTATGAAGAACGAAGAGGATAAGCAATTTTTAGTATTGCAACGCATGAAATGACGTGAAGGTTCTATGGCTGGCATTGACCGCAAATTTAAAGTAACTGAAGAAAGAACACAGGAACGCAGAAAAAGGGAGGCAGGAAGAAGAAAAAGAACTCACGAGGAAATGGAAGAAAAAGTCATGGCTTCTTCAGCAACATTATGTAGTAGTGACACTGAAGATACAGATTCAAATTCCTATGATTCCACGTGAGATATACAATCATGTGTCAGTGATCCAATGTTGGTGAGTGAACCAAGTACCTCAGGTACAAGAGGTACTCTAGATATTTTAACTTAATGTCTTTGCAAAGCACTAGACAGACGCAAAATCAGCAACCGCAATGCGGTTCATCTTTTAATGGCTGCAGCTGAAGCTTTTCACTGTAACGTTGAAAACTTTATCATTAATCGCTCTTCCATTCGACGCCGCAGGGAAGAAATGCGGGAGAGACGGGAAGCACAAATTAAAGGAAGATTTGATGTCGCCGATTCCAACGCTTTGGTGCTTCACCGGGATGGCAAGCTAGTTCAAGCTGCAAGTAGCATAGAGACGGTTGACAGACTAGCGATATTTGTAACTTTTAACGGCAAAGAACAATTATTAGGCATCCCTGAAATACCGTCATCTACAGAAGAAGCACAAGCTACTGCTGTATACGAAGCCGTGATAAAATGGGGCATAGAACACAAAATACAAGCTTTGTGCTTCGATACAAGTGCAAGCAACACTGGAAGAATAAATGGTGCTTGTACAAACCTTGAGAAGAAGTTCGATTGTGACTTACTCTACCTACCGTGTCGACATCACATATTCGAATTAGTCTTTCAAAACAGTTTTCATGCTGTAATGGATGGTTCTGCTGCTGACAGTACAAGTTCCGAACCTGATGTGCTTTTGTTTAAAACATTTAGTCAATCCTGGTCGTCCTTTGACAAAACTAATTACCGATGTGGGACAGATGATGTCACGGAATATGTCCGAGTCAGTATGCTGGAATTTCTACAACATCAGATACACCAGAAACACAATAGAGGTGACTATCGTGAATTATTAGAATTGGCTATGATTTTCCTGAGCGGCACCCCTCCACAAGGAGTTTCATTTCGCATTCCCGGAGCTGTGAGCCATGCTCGATGGATAGCAAAGGCTATATATGCGTTCGAAATATATTTATTCCAAGATCAATTTGAACTGACGAGAAAAGAAACGAATTCAATCAAGAGGCTATACATTTTTCTTGTGCGAATCTATTTACAAGCTTGGTTCCTTGCCCCATTGGCTGTGAAAGCTCCGTATCAAGATTACAAGCTTTTACAAAAATTAATCGAATTCAAGGAAGTAGATCCAGAAATGAGTAATTGTGCAGTGAAAAATGTATGGTATCTGTCACCAGAAACTGCGGCTTTCGCGTTCTTTGACGATGAAGTACCACGACACGTGAAGGAAAAATATAGCTGAGAGTACAGAAGAATATGATGTACAAAACCAAATAAATCGGTGCTCTTTAAACAATGCAGAAGTCACCAGCTTCAAAGAAAAAGAATTATCAGATTTCGTTTCCGCAGAATCGAAGACATTTTTCTCAAGATTTTCTATAGATGCAATTTTTTTAAATGCATGTCCAAGTACTTGGAAACAAGATGTCAACTTTCAACGTGGATTGGAAATATTGAAGGATATTGTGGTAGTGAACGATGTGGCAGAGAGAGGAGTGAAGCTGATACAAGAATACGGGAACATTCTTACCAAGGACGAGAAAGGAAAACAATACATAATGCAGATCGTCAGTGAACACAGGAAAAAGTATCGAGATGCTACAAAAATTGGTTTAATGAGGCAGTAAAATTTACGTTGTTATTCACAGTATTCAGATATTATTATCATTTAGACCTTCATTATTATAATTATGTATTTTTCTATCATGTAAATAATTTAAACTACCTGCTGTGCATTGGGACGTAATGTACTATTATGTAATAATTTATATAATTGCTTTCTTGTTACTTTTATATTCCACTTTTTAAACTGTACTTCTGTAAACCATGAAGAAATACATTATTGAAGGGTAACAAACTGTTTTATAGAGGTAATAACTAATATATGATCAGAGAAAAGTTGAAAATAAAGGCAAATATGTGCTTGTGGTGAAAAGCTACCCCAAAACGATATGTCACACAACCCCATTTCTATTTAAAATCTTGGGTCTGAATCCAATATGGCGGACTTCAATATGGCAGCCGTCATTTTACTACTCAGTTTCAGGTGTGGATTCACGTGCACTACCTCTATCCAAGATATGGTCCCTTTCCCTTAACCCGTTTCCAAGTTACAAGGGATTTTCCAAAATGTGGGTCATAAACTAAATATTGTAAATGCATTCAAAACTTATGGTCGATTGGGGGTCGGTTAAATATTCTTCAATTGAACCAATGTTTTGCAAGGATTACTTTGGTCCGACATGGAACCAAATTAGGGGTTGGGAGCAAAGAAATTCGAAAAAAAAAAATATTTTCTCCATATATTTAAGGACCAGTCTAATATACAGGGTGAGTCATTCACGAATGCCAGCCCAAAATAACTTGAAAAAGAAGCTGACAGTACGTTCTCATTGTATATGCAAGTTACTTTATACATTTGCTTGATAAACTACAGCAGGTATAAAGAATAATAAACAAAGCTTTTAGCAAGTAAGATGTTCAAATACTGTCTCAAACTAGCATCCAGATTACCTCCACTTCTGTACAAGACAGCTGGAGTAAGCGCGGAGCAGACGGTAGCGTGCTAGATTTTGGAATTTTTATACCTTGAGCAACAGTTCGAGTCCCGTTGGTGACATTTAATTTTTGCTACTAAACGTAAATCAGTGATAACAAAAATGTTCTGTTTACGTTAAACGCACGCTTATAGACTTTTGTACATTTTCAATTAAATGTTTTAAACAAAGGTAGAATTAATTTAGTTTGGTACTGTTCAAAATTCGACTAAACGAACACAGGAAGAAAATTGAACAACTTATTAAGAGCCATTATTTTAAATAGAATGTTTTTTAAGGTCTTTAGGCATCTGAGGCTCAGGCCAGAATAGGTGCGGGAAAGAATTGTGGAAGGTAGATGGACAGTTCTTATTTTGTAAGTACCACCCTGACATTTGCCTGGTGTGATTGAGAAAAAAATTCTGTCAGGATGGTCAGCCGCTGGAATCGATCCCAGGACCTCCCGAATGCTAAGTCAACGCTCTAGTTCTGAGTCACGGCAGCTTGGTACATTATTTTGGAATTCAGAACATGTAATATATTTTTAGGAGTTAAAATGTTTGTATAGTTATATTTTCATGATCCTTATTTTATGAAAATATAACTATACAAATTCGAGGAGGTGTCGGCCTGGGTCTATGTTGAAAGTGCCATCAAGACATTACTCTGGTATGACTGAGGAAAACCCTGAAAAATGCTCAGTGAGGATGGGTTCGAACCCAGGGCCTCTTGAATGTTACGCCAAAGCTGGAGATGTCTGCAAATGTTACGAAAAGAGAAAACAGTGTATCTCTTTTTAGTTTCGAAGAAAAGAAAAATAATAATAGCATACTGTACTTCACTACATTGGGGACAGCCCATCTGAAATCGTCCAGCTTGGATGCGCGACCCCATTAAAATAGATTTATGTTTTAACATTTTTATATCCTATATTCTATATAAGAATAGCTCAAAACGGGCTACCTTTTATTTTTATTCAAACCGATTAATTCATAGCTGCCATCTTTGTGAATATTGAATTATATTTTATTTATGGCCTGTAGGAATCTAAGGCTCAGGTCGGGATAGGGGAGGGAAACGGATGCGGCATTGTGTCGGCCCGGGCTTAAGTTGAAGGTACAATCTTGTCTGGTGAGACAGAGGAAAAGCCCTGGGAAAACCTCGATCATGATGGTCAGCCGCTGGGATTGAACCCACGTACTTACAAAATAAGCGCTGTCCATCAACCTTCCACAATTCTTTCCCCCACCTTATCCTGGCCTGAGCCTCAGATGCCTAAAGACGTAAAAATAAATTAAATTTAAAATAATGGCTCTTAATACATTCTTCAGCGTTCTTCCTATATTCGTTTAGTCGAATTTTGAACAGTACCAAACTAAATTAAATTCTACCTTTGTTTAAAACATTTAATTGAAAATGTACAAAAGTCTATATGCGTGTGTCTAACGTAAACATAACATTTTTGTTATCACTGATTTACGTTTAGTAACAAAAATTAAATGCAATCAGCGGGACTCGAACTGTTGCTCAAAGTATAAAAGTCTGACACGCTACCGTCCGCTCCGCGCTTAACCCAGCTGTCTTATACTGAAGTGGAGGTAATCTGGATGCTAGTTTGAGACAGTATATGAACATCGTACTTGCTAAGAGCTTTGTATATTATTCTTTATACCTGCTGTAGTTTATCATGCAAATGTATAAAGTAACTTGCATATGCAGTGGTAACGTACTGTCTTTTTGTCCTTTGTGTATATTTTATAATGAAATTATCGAATAGGAGGAGGATAAATAGTTACTACTGACATCATCGTTGAACCTCGCGAAGCGATCATGCTGGCAAACAGGCTGCAAACCAATATTCGCCATACTTCTTGCAACCCAGTGAGTAGTCCACTGATGCTTGAGGGATAAAAAATGTTCCTCCAAAGTTGCCAGCTTTACCCTCTTGTGTTATATCTTGTGAACGCTTTGTGATATCGCTTCCAAAAAAATTCAATTACATTTTTAGACTCTCAAAGCGTCTTTCTGATTATTTTTGTGACTTTTGTCAAGGGGCACATTTTGCTTAAATAGCGATTGTAAAATTCCCTTTCTTTCGACGTTTCGGGTGGTAACACTGCTAGTCGTAATGAACGTTCATTTTGGCATTCTGTTAAGACCACATCTTTTTTTTACTTCGTGTTTATGTTTCTGATCTAATATTGTGCATTTAGCTACAATCCATCTCTTCTTTTTCCAATTTTGACCTTTAATATCTCCCGAAGTTGGCGACACTGAGCATCGATTTTGGTATCATTGGACGTATTTTGCTTCGAAGATTTATTTTCAATTAACAATTTCTGTAGTGTCATTTGAAAAACATATTAGTTTGTGTTGGGGTGGAAACACTGCTTATGTGACATTGTTGTCGTGTGCTTGATCAGGTGTCCCCCTCCCGTAGGTATCCGGTTACCTGCGCACATTTTTTATTTTCTGCTCCTTTTTCAAGTTATTTTGGGCTGGCATTCGTCAATGACTCACCCTGTATACGTCATTACTTGACTTTATTAATATAATCTTTTCCACAGCACACGCGTGTAAGTTTAAACATCAAAAGTTATTTTAAAGAGCAGAAAGGATTGAAACAAGGTTGTGTGCTCAATACAGCGTTTGATTGTGTACTTTACTTCATTGGCGCTGTTTCCTAGTAAGTTAAGTCACGTTGATTCTGAACATTTATAACTTTGCTTGCGAGGGTACGAATCCCAGAGCAGAAAACTATAGTTCTTTTATTTTCACGAAACATAATATTAAAGTGATGGGGTAATACTAATAGATTTAGTTCATTTGAATGGGTTTAGCCTACTTCCCTGCGTGTGAGTTTATTCTACCACGATCAATTAAAATTGGATTAAATTAATATGTCTTACAATTAACATTACACATTTTAAATTGACAATGAATTTTAATTTTATTTATGTCCTTTAGGCATCTAAGGCTCATGTCGGGATAGTGAAGGCAGAAGGATTCGGGAAGTTGTCGGCCAGGGCCTATGTTGAAGGTGCAATCATTATATTTGCTTGGTGTAACTGAGGAAACACCCTGGGAAAATCTTAGTCAGTATGGTCCACCGCTGCGATCGATCGCAGGGCTTTCCAAATGCAAAGCCAACGCTTTACAACTATTTAAAAAATTGTTCACCCTAAGCCGGCTTCAATTTGATATACATTTTTAACATTAATAGACAGATATTCTTAGAATTAAGTTAAAATCACACACACAAACATTCATGCTTGAGGTGTAACACTAATCCACGGCCGCTCGGTACTAGAAGGATGCGGCCAGCGACAACGTTGATGGTATCATCCAGGTGTTTGTTGACGACAAGCACCAAAAACTCCTTTAAGGTTACCACAGTGTGGTAATTAAATTATTTGGTCGGGTGATGATATGTTATTGATAAAATAACGCGATACATAGACTATTATGCATTATACGTGTGCCCACATGCAGACTTCGAGGGGAAATTTTATCCTCACCTCCTGTTAGTTCGCACACTAGGAGGCCGTAAGTTTGGCCTATCTGACTTCTGTGAATTGGAGTATATTTTACTAACTTACGAGAATAGTAGAATTTACGTTAAATTTTTCTCTGATGGTTGCTTTTGAATATTTTCCAAGGATTATTTCTATGCCCGTGACACATTTTGACAAAATTTGATACTGGAGCACATAAATCATATTCTAAGGTATTCCCAAAAGCTGTCGTAAGTGAAACATTTAACGCAAATTCTACAACTCCCCTAAGTTTGTACATGATTTCTCCAGGTTTTCTGCTCAGTAACACCAGGGAAATTTAAGGATTGGACCTTGAACATAGGCCCTGGTCGACACCTTCCCGAATCCTTTCCTCTTCCCTATCCCGGACTGAGCCAGTATGTATTGTTAATTACAGGACATATAGATTTAATCCAATTTTAATGTATCGTGTTAGAAGAAACTCACAAGTAGAAGCAGAAATTTAAACTGAACCATAAAAATCCTGAGTTTTAGTTCTGGTCGGGATAAGGAAAATCATGCAGCTAAATCCATATTAATACATAAAGTGTTGCAAACAGTATCAGGCGGTGATGTCAGTTGCGAAAGGCATTCAAAACACTAGGGAAAAGCTAGGTAACTACAACTCCAAATGTGTTTATTGTGATTTAAATGCGCTGATTTGTTTTGTTTTTTTAGAAAAAGGTAAAAAACAAAAATCGGGCAGTGAAATTAAGATTAGTTATGATTTAGTGGAATCTTTATGATTTCTTGGGCAGCATTGCATTCAGTTTCATCAATTTAATAAAGTACATGTACTTTTATTATAATTTCAAAAAAATGTACTCCAGCGTAAGAAAATGAGTAAACGATTTGAACGATATTATACATGCATTTTTGATCGATAAAGGGAAACAAAACAGATACTAAGAACGCCCCCCGCATGGCAATTTGATCTTAATATGCCCCTTTAATGTCTAAAATAGAATGTGAACGTTGTTCCTTTGAAATTGGGAAAGATGGTCATAAAATACAATATGAGCAGCAATGCCACATTAGAGACTTTAAGAATTGTTACTTAGAAAACCCAACCGTTGCAGAGTAATCGATTGAAGAAACAACAGAATGGTTGTGGATTCAGTGGAAGTTGAAGTAAGTAATAATAAAACGAACAAAGGAAATGTGGTTGAACTTAGTGAAAGATGGAAGCTTCATTTGAGGGGCATCTCTGATGTAATAAATATGGAAGCAGACATTATGACGTCAGTTGGAATATACAGATCGAAGATTGTTACCTGTATACATCGTTTATTGTGTTCTTTTTCTTTTAGACAAAAGGACATGTAGCTTTTGTTCTTTTTGATTGCATCATGTTAGTGTTTATGTTGTTGAAGTTTCATAAATACATTTATGGGAAGTCCTTTACTATACTCACCCATTCATTGCCAGTAAAATTATTGTTTTCAGATCATGCTCTTCCTAGTACGGCTTCCCCCGCATGCAGCGGTGGAGTCTTTTCGCGGCAATGTATGACATCCGATTTGAATACAGTAAGGAAGTCCAGGTGGCTGATTTTTTTTTATCTAGACTGTCATCTCAGGAAGAGACGGGAGACGCCCTCATATTCTCTTCATATATATCTTCGATTGAAAGTCCTTTTATTTTGTATGAGCAAGTTAAGACTCAAGCTAGTCAAGATACACAATACTTACAGGTTTATGAATGGATAGCACGAGGTTGGCCAAAAACGATTCCAGCAGGTTATAAAGGAACATAAATTCAGTCATATTTCAAGATTAATAATTTTCTATCAATACAGGATGGATGCATTTGGTGGGAGTCTAGAATAGTTCTTCCACGTTCGTTAAGAAAGGAATATTTACTATTATTTCAAGAAAAGTAATGCTCAGAATCTAAATTGAGAAATACAGTCAAGGATATAATTTGGTGGCCTCATATTAATGAAGATATTCGGGAAATGGCACACAATTGTCAGATCTGTAAATCAATGTATAATATGCCGCCAACTAAACATTTTCAATCATGGCCACCTTCTAAGGAGCCCTTTCAAAGAATCCATTTAGATCATGGTTTTTGGTATAGGTACAAATTTTTGGTCTCCTCTGATAGTTTTTCTCATCTGATAAAAACATGGATATTGAAAGATGTTGGTACTGATGAAACCATTAGGAAATTGGAAGAGTTTTTTCATGACTATGGCTACCCAGCAGTTATTGTCATCGATTATTTACCACCCTTCACGGGTGACTTATTCAATAGGCTCTGTACGATGAGAAGTATTAAGTTGCTTCACTCTCCGGCCTACTCACCAGCAAGGAATGGTCAAGCGGAGAAGTCCGTACAATCTGTTAAGAGATCTCTAAACAAACAGTTATTACGATTTAATGGTACTTTAAACAAAAAATAATAGACCAACGGCTAAGTGATATAAATTATTCATTCATATTTTCAGCCTCTACAGTATACGGTAAGACTCCAAGTTCATTTATTTATAAATATGTTTCAAGAAATAAATATAATTTAGTGGTGAAGAAACCCTTTTCACCAAAACTCAATACGTTTGTGAATGGATTACAAAATGGAACCACAGTATGGGTAAAAAAATCATCAGTCAACTTTACCAAAGTTTATAAAAGCATCGATACTCAGAAAAGTTGGTGTTAATACTTATTTAGTGAAAATCAACAATATAGAAAAAAGCATATTATAGACACCAATTTCATTTCGATCCATCCGAGTCTCCGACGCTTAAAAGGAGAACTGCGCATTTGCATCGTTCAGAAGATGATATTACTGAGGATCCGGTTAGTAAAACTTCTACGTTACAAGAGCACGTCACTCTACTAGAATACGTTCAGCTCCATATTGGATGAAATACTATGTTCCTTAATATTGATGAATCATATTTTAATACATTAGGCCGGGTCAAGTCTATTTTCCTTAAGGGAGAAAATGAGTTAAAGAAGATATAAGAGTATACACATTTGTAAGGAGCTATGAGTCACACGTGAAGAACTTAGTAATTTGAAACTTTCTCGGAAAAGGAAGATCTGAAGCTTATGAATAGACGTTTGTGTGTGCTAATTATGTTTACCTGGATCAATTTAATTGAAAAAGATTTATTGGTGATTAGGTTTAATTAAGCATTTTACTTCTCTCAGTATACTCTTTGTTTGCAATGATTCGTTGATAACTATGTCTGAGTTTAATTTGTAAGTAAAATATGGTGCTAAATCTGTGTTGTCAGACGGATATTGCCGAAATAATTTTTACTGAGAAGACTTATATGACGTTGGTGTTGATGTGAATTTTTAGTTGAGGATTTGAACTTACTCTCCATTCAGCCTTCTGGTCTATTTGGGAGAGTGGGTGGATGATGTAATATGGAAACACACATTATGACGACATTTGGAATATACAGATCGGGTTGCGTGTATATATCGTTTCTTGTGTTCTTTTTCTTTTAGACAAATGGATATGTAGCTTTTGTTCTCTTTAATTAAAGAATGTTAATGTTTATATTGTTGCTGCATCTTCAGAGATGAAAGTTATCGTAATTGAATGTAAATTTGCGGAACATTAGAATATTAGTTTGAAAATAATAAATATGCTCTGAAAGTTTATCTGCAATGGTAGCTAATACACTGAAGAAGAGATACTCATTGGTATGTATGAATGTAATTAATAAGGATGAGATGTTCTAAAATACCTATGTTCAACATTATTTTGTTAGTACGATTGCCAATGGAAGAGAACCTAACACTTCCTAGCTTGGATTCAACGTCTGATCTATGGGTTTCAATAAACATAGTACACGACTGTTTGTGTGTTCTTCTTGGTTCTGATGTACATTAAGAGCTACATAAGTTCTATTCGAAAACTTAGATTCGCCTATAATAGAAGCTGGTAGTATATCACAGAATCGTTTTGATTAGATCAGTCTGTACTCAAATAAGATTTCCTTTCATGTCAACATTAGACGGACGAGCATAACAATCTTTCCAGGACAGCAAAGAATTTTAAATGCTAAATAAATAATAATACGTTAAGTTTCATCGGCATAATAGTAGAAATTATACAAAAATGTTATTAAATTTGTATAGTTTTAATGTGAGTTAATATCAAAAAAGACCCCGTTACGATGTTATCAGGAAAGATAATGGAATGAACGTCGGTTTCTAATTGAGTATTAAATTGTAAAAATGACCCTAATCACATTTGTGAAGTTTCGAGAATAACAAAGAAAACTGATTTTCTCTAAAGCATTAGAGAAATGAAGTATATTTTTGACTATCATGCCACAGCTTCTGATATCCGAATCAGGACCATTTTAGATGTAAAACATGCGTCTAACCCCAGAGAGCCTGAAACAACCAATAACTAAAAACTACCAAAAAGTGGCTCAGGTCCCTTTCAACAATAGCATATTTAATTAAATAAATAAACAACTCATATCGAGAAAGAATATCATAAACTTTATTCATAAAATTCAAATCTAACCTGGAAATTTAAATTTTGTTCTTCATGTGAACCATAAAAAGTAGGGAAAAAATGTTTTGCTCTTGGTAAGATTTTCCTGGAGATTCTTCACGAAGAAACGCTGAATCTTAAAGTGAAGTTGAATTAATAGAACTGGATGGGACTTGAGATAGAATGTATGACATTTGAGTATGGAGAGGAAAATGGACTCGGGAGATCTTCCTAAATAGCTTAAATAGTCACATTAAATTCTGAAGCGGCTGCTACACAATTTTTGTCTTATTATGTACAGCGTTTGTTCAACAGGGTAAATTGGGTTGGACGCTGGCAAGAGCTGAACGAGTAATGACCAAAAATTTTGCTGTTCTGAAACGTTTACGTTTCTGGTTTCAGGTGGTTGAGAATTTACTTTCCTTGCTAGGCAGTAAATCGTATTGTTATCATCGTGATAAGCAGTTAGTTATATATCGCTCATTAATCTCATTGAATTACGCTGAAACGGATAAAATTAACAACTTTTATGACGCGCAAAAATTCTGCTATACGTTTGGGGCACGAGAGGTAGAAAGATTAGTCCTTGGAGGAAGTATACCCTACTTTATCTGTATGCATTGATAACATTTAGGTTGTGTTATTTTTCTTAGTTTTAAAATACGGATTTGCTTTACTAAACACTGCAATTACCACTTAGAATGACACACTCAAACACAAGAAAATATCTTACAACTAGGAACTCTCGCTGTTTTGAGGAATGCTAAACAATAACAAATATAAAAAGTCGTAAACCAACTTAGTTCCATAACACTGTAGAAAAATATTGACATGTTTCATGTTTTCATTAAATTTTTCCGTCACCGTAGGAAATGGTTTAAAATGTTTTAAAACATACTCAATATGTACGTAGCCTAATCGCGTGATTCTAACGATTCCAAATATGATGCTTTCGCCAGTCTATGAATGTAAATTTTTGGAGGATAGTGTGACACTTACAGCGCCTCAACTACCGAGACCACCTTGAACCTAAGAATGTGAGAATCGTTGTTTTCGTGAATTCGTGGTTATTCCCAACCGTTTTTACAAATCTTTTAATTGATTTTCTCAGTTAACAGTGTTACAGAAAACCCCATATTTCTTGTTCTCTCTTACGATCATTCCCGTTACAATATTAGACATGAAGCGTATTATTATGATTTTTGAAACACCAAGATCACAAGACTTCCTACGATCTATGATTACGGCAGTTAATCGGAAAGAACATATTAACTTTTGATAAAAAAAAAAGGTTTTACTTACAAATGAGGTAAGAGCTAACGGACACACACTGAGGAAAGAGGTAATGAACGTTTAAGTTGATATTGAATTATATACTTAATTTTTAGATATTCTGAATGCAATGCTTTACACGCCGAATTTTCATGTACGAATTGTACACAATGTTATGTAAAACGTGAATATAAAAATTGAAAACTTATGAAAATAATCACATCTCTCGATTGCAAGACGAACGTTTTAGAGATTAATGCGCGGAATGTTTAAGACTAAATTTTAGACAGTATTTGAAACTGATCAACATATGTAGCAAGTTATTGTGAATCAAGATAAAGTTTTCCTTCACTTTATACTCTGCTCCAAAGCTTTTTAATTAAAAAATATTTGAAAGAAATATATTAAAAAGGTAAACGTTATATTTATTTCAACAAATTCATGGATTGTTCACTATTCACTCTATAGTGATCACAGATCCTCCTTTAATGTTTATTTTATTTCGATTATAAACAAATTTATAATTGTATTTGCAACAAAAACTGTACAAGGATATTAGGATTCAACGAAGCTAAAATATATTTCATCTGGTGTAGTCTTGAACTCAGTGCAACACTCTTACATATTTCAATTAATATATTATATCCTTACAATGTTTAACGTGCAAAAGAATTATATTTTAATAAGTATATATGTAACCATTCCAATGTAGCTTTCGGAATTAAAGAATTACATAAAATTCTACTAAAACAACCTGTTAAGTTACTATTTTTATGTATTGTGCTTTTATAAGCAAATCTGCAACATAATAGTTCAGTTGATCTCGTCATAGCTTCCAATAGCAACTGACGCTAAACTTCCAGAATATTTTGTGCAGGTATCCGAAATCTTGACTCTTGGTATACACTAAATCCACGGGAGCACTGAAAAGATAAATACAATTTTACATTATACGTTTAATTAATAAGTAAACACACTTAAATGCTTTCACCACATATTATAAATATTATACGAGTTTCTATAATTACATATGACAATATTAGAATGTCATCAATAATTCTATACGGGTAAAATTTTCATTAATTTATCCTAGTACATTTAATTACTGATTGCTTCTTCCAAAATAACATATACTATTAGGATAAAACACGTATTATTGTCATAACATTAAACAGACTACAAATTGAACTAAAACATTCATAAACAAATTATTCGAATAAAAGATTTTTTCAAAATTTATTAGAAGTAACTACGAGTTTATATCTTGAGGTGACAAACGGCCATATTCTTAATACAGATTATAGCATAAATTCAATGATGTCCTGCAGGTCTATACATATTACTACTTTAGTCTACGAATGGATAACAATATGCGAATCTATTATTCTGACATTGAAGCATATACACGCGTCTTTGTATCTTATCACCCATTTAAGTTTTAATCTTTGTGACTGTGTTTTGCAATTCAGCAGTTTCAGTATACGCACATAAATAAAGTTTCAGGTAATATTCCCTACATCTATTTCCCATGAGAAAGTGGCCGTAAAAGTACGCATTAACACTTACGTCTCCACGAGAGATTTAGTGGGTTTAAGACAATCGTACGTCTCTATTTCGTTTGAGATTCCCGTCAATTTTCACTCATTAAAATCGTTAGGTGGATTGTGAGTGATAACCATTTACATGAACTACTCCTGGTACTTATGGGACAGTTGAAAAAAAACGGTTTAATACATGTAGTAGGTGATGCAATATAGAATTAAGGAGTTGAGTTATGTTGGAATGAGAAACTGGTAATATTGATTGCGTTGCTTTTTGTTTTACTTTGTAGTCAAGAAAAACATTAAAAGCATTCTTTACATTTTTAAATAAAATTTAGACAACTGCGTTTGCACGTTCCATAGACAATGAAGATACAACGACCGTAAAACTTTAGTAGTGCAATGTTGGATAATACATGCTATTATTTTTAGATACCTTTTTTTCTTTAAAACTCCTACTTTGAATAGATAGTCTTCGTGATGTGTAAGTTAAATATATTTGTTACGTTGGAATCAACTTCTACTAGTAGGTCTATACGCAATATTCCTAAAATGGAAATAGATTATTTATAAGAAATAATGATCTTATATCAAATGGCGCTGTTAATGTAAAACGATCCTGTGTTCTGCGGAATCTGCATCCATAATAGTAATAATTAAATTGTCTAACTCATTACGTTATGGAGCTGAGATAGTAAAACCGCAAGTTAAGAAGAATCTATAGTGGTGCAATACCACAGTTCAATTTGGGATAAGGTTTGAAGTTTACGATTCAAAGTGCAATCGTACAAGATTTAAGAAATTTATGATTCAAAGCGAAATCTATATTAATTTACAAATTCATGAAAAATATGTAACATATTGTGGTCACAGGTCATAGGAACCTATAATTATGGGCTGGACGATACATGTATACATTCCAATTTATCAGGATAAATTACTAATTTAATTGTGGATTACAGCTTGCTTATTTTAAAACATCTAATGTAAATTGGGCATAGTTTGTTCCAGGTATTTTAGGTGATATGATATATATATATATATATATATATATATATATATATGTATGTGTGTGTGTGTGTGTGTGTGTGTGTGTACGTGTGTGTGGAAATTATCGACATACAAATGGATATTTGAAACCCAAATACGAGAGGTAAAAATAGAACACGGAGAAATCTACTTCAACTGCTATCCTTATAATTAAATATTTCATCTGGTAACTTAAAATGACTCAAAAAATGTATATATCGATAGTCTTGTACGAGTTAAATAAATTTTGAAGATGGAAATTCATGAATGACTTACGAGTCAAAAAGATCGCTATTTCATTTTGGTGATATATTTGAATATTAACAAGTGAAATTATCTTGTTAGGAACTATATCATTTGAATTAAACTATTCGAGTGCAATAAAATACAAATACACGCACAATTAAATGGAATTTAAACATTCTTCTTACATGAATCATCTTACAAAATAATTTGAATATTATTCGTTACGACCAGGTCATGGCTGTGCCGAGATTTGGCTGAAGTATTTGTTCCATAATATTCTAAGAGATTGAAGCAATAGAAACCACTGTATTACGTACTTCACTAATTTTAGATTGCTTAAACCATATGCGTACTATATTAGACACTAAATGAACAAACTATTTGTAAAACAATATTTACCAAAAACAGGAAGTGAACATAAATTACTTAATTTGAATAGTTTATTTGCAAATCTAAAATCTAGATTGATAGGAGAACTAGCTATCTCCCGCAGTCTCCGCCTGCACTGCGTGTGTAAAATAAACTTCGTTAAACCAATGTTTATTTTTCATATTCACCACTATTCCCATTACTACAACTAATAGAATACTGCTTCAACAACATTTACTACTAGAACTAGAAAAAAAACAATTACTACTTCTACTACTTCTACAACTACTATTACTATTATTACCAAAAAGAAATATATTTACGATAAATCTATTTAGAAGCACTGAAAACATTTATACTTCGCGTATAGTACATTCTTCCTTTAAGTTAATAGAATGTAATATAAAACATCTAAAGTAATTTCGCATTTCACTTCATTATTATACGGATATTAACTTTTTCTCCGTTTAAAACAGTCAAAATTTGAATTGAAAATCTAAGCTAATTATTACCCTTACATTGTTGTTTTAAATTAAAAATGGAAATACGTGATTTTCCATTGTTGCATATAATGGAACTGCTGTTGTATATAATTAGTGCACAGTACGGTCAGTTTTGGTGACTTAGAATACGCCTAGGACCTGCTCCTGGACCTAAGGAACAGATGTGTAAAATTGGAGATAATCAGTGCACAACTGTAGATTTGGATAAATAACAGACATATTAACATTCATATTTATATTATAGATAGATTACTAGTGTTTACATTGTTGGAGCTCATAACATTAATGAATTTTCAATCTTTAGATTAAGAAATACAAGTTTTTATCCGTAGCAGAATGCCTAAAGTTTTGCGGAAAATTTACAACTTAATATTAAATAAAATATGATTATAACATCATTAACAGGCATTACAATTAGAAAATAAGATTTTATGTTGTTTATAAATACAAACGTTTGTTCTCATTCGGAAGTGTTCCAATGTTCTGTTTCAGTATTCTGCATGAAACGAAATATAGTATGTCTGTGAGAAAAGAAATCTAGCTGTGAAAAAAAACGACAAACATGTTAAAATAATATTTAGCTATTCTCTAATCATTATCGTCTAATTTTATAAAAAAGTTATTTAAAATGTTGAATGAATTGTCAGTGGTTTTACCTTTATAGGTTATGAGCGCATGTAGGGTCGTAAAACAACAAGGATGAAATTGGCATTGAACATTTCTTTAGATAATCAGGTTCATCTTTTATATTTTGTGCCAAAAACGTGTTCTAAAATGCATTCACATTTGCCCAAAACGAGTTTGTAATTTTTAAAATCATTCATATGTTTTTGTTCCTCAATTCTATAAGAACAGTTCTGTGTAGAATACAGTTTTTAATACACGAGATGTATCATAACATCAACAGGTTAGAGATCAACGCATTCTCCTACAATATTTTTTTAAATTTTATCCTGTTCTTATTACTATCAGGTTATATGTTTCTTTACTGCCCTGCATTTACTTTTAATAACCGTTACATTCTGTTTTTGTGACTCTGTGTTATCAAGATGCACTGCAGTGCTTGTGGCGAAATCTGCTATTTCCAGGCCTCATAAGAAAGAGGATAATAAAGATAGGAATATGAGCGTCCACAGTTAATGAGATATGGAAAATATGTGCAGGTGTGCAAAAGTTCATATTCACAGCTTGAAGCATATTCGAGTTGTGGACATCTGAAATTGCGTATTTTATACTGACTCTCACACTCATCACATTGTTTGGGTGTTCGGAATAAGCTAGAAATATAAAATTTGTCATGAAGGCGGAGGATGATCAGTAGGTAAAGGAAGATTTCCAACATTTTGAAAATGTCGCTATCTTCTATTGAACATTGAAGCCAAAAGTAAAATTTCAAAGAATACACAGCCTGAACGGTTGAACCTAGTACATCATAGCTAGTGTGTTAAGAAAATATTAAAAAGATTGAAAAAAGTTGCCATCTTGGATTCAAAATGGCCACCTAAATGAAATTTCTATAGAATACACAGCCTAAACGGCCGGAGCTAGGAAAACGAAATACAGTATGTCCGTACATTATCATTAGTAGGTTACGAAAATATTACGAAGTATCTCCAAAGCCACAATGTTGGAACCAAAATAGCGCACTTAATAATCCATTTTTCACACCATTTGAGCTAGAGGTACGAAATTTGTCATAAATATGCGTTATCAAAAGTCGTTTAGGAATATATTGCAAAATGCCGACATCTTATATTCTTGAAAAAGCCGACATCTTATATTCAAAATGGCAGCTTAAAAACATTTTCTTCACCGTTCGAGATAGAGAAATGAAATATATGAAGGTGTACCATCACGATTAGGTCTCGACAATATAAGAAAATGTTCAAAATGTCGCCATTTTAATCCAAAATGGCCGCTCAAAGTCCATTACACAAACCAGTGAAGTTAGAGAAACGAAATTTGGTTTGAAGTTTTCCCATCACGAGTAGGCTACTGGGGCGAACCCCCCCGGCGATATGGGAAAGATCTGCACCATGGAGGCCAACCCTCGGAGAGTCTGGTTACGATAAAGGGTGCAGCGAGGCGAGTATACATATATCGTCATCGAAACTGTAATACCCCAGTATGTGGATTTAAAAAAAAATCATGTGGAAACAACTTCTACTTTTTGAGATATAGCCTCTTCTCAATGACTAAATTGTATTCCAGACTTAAGTCCAGAAACCGTTTTTTGGTCTTCGTGAAAACGTCATAGTTTGTCACATAGGAGTATTGCAGTTCCGACAATGATATATATTATACACGTAGAAAAAGGTGTGAAATCCGAGCAAAACACCAGAGTTACAAACAAAAATGTACTGCCAACTTCTTCAGCCCTAAAATGTGGTGAAATGCAAGATGGATAAGCCAAGTTCCTCGGCGACGACATGCAAGACGAACACTAGAAGTTGGCGCGAGGTGGCAAGGTTCATGATCTTCAAACCATAAAGATGGTGGCGGCTCTATAACCACCACTCTCACTACCACCAAACCTAAAGCTCTAACATCATGAAGCTTGCCATCTCGCGCGATCTTCCAATTATCCTGAGTGTCCCACAAAGTTTTACGTGTCCCAAAATGTTACTACAAGAAGCATGTTATACAGGAACAATTTTTTTGGTGAAATCGTTGATTTCGAAGTCCCGTAAGGAAAATGATATTAAAGATAAGGAGATATGGCAAATATGTGCAGGTTTGCAAAATGTCATGTTCGTAGCTTGAAGCATATTCGAGTTGAGAACCCCTGAAATTGCGTATTTTGGGCTTACTGATTCATACACTCAAAACTACTCACTCATTCCGTTATATTGTTTAGGGTGTTCGGGATAAGCTAGAAACATGAATTTTGGCATAAAGATGGAGGATGATAAATAGGCAAAGGAAAAAAGTGCCATAATTTTGAAAAGTCGCCATCTTGTATTCATAATGACCGCCAAACGTAAAATTTCAAAGAATGCACAGCGTAAATGGCTGAAGCTAGAAAACCAAACTTTGGTATGAAAGTAAATCATCTTTAGATCTTTAGTAGGTTGAAGAAACATTAGAAAATCTTGACAAAGTTGTCGCCTTGGATCCAAAATGGCCCAAAATGAAATTTCCATAGAATACACAGCCTAAACGGCTGGAGCGAGGAAAACGAAATATAGTATGACGGTACATATCATTAGTAGGTTACGAAAATATTACAACATATCTCGAAAGAATCTTAGGACCAAAATGTTGGACCTCATAATCCATTTTTCACAGCGCTTGAGCTAAAGATACGACATTTGGCATAAATGTGTATTATCAAGAGTAGTTTAGGAAAATATTACAGCATTGTGAAAAAAAGTCGCTAACTTGGATTCAAAATGGCAGCCGAAAAACATTTTCCACACCGTTCCAGATAGAGAAATGCAATTTGGTGTAAAGGTATGTTATGGCGATTAGGTCACGACAATATGAAATAATGTTAAAAATGTATCCATCTTTAATCCAAAATGGCCGCATAAAACCCATTTTCCAAACCACTGATGCTAGAGAAACGAAACTTGGTATGAAGTTGTACCATCACGAGTAGGTTACAATAAATGGGGTTAACTACGGATGGTATGAGAAAGATCTGCACCATGGAGGCGCAGTCCCTTGGAGAGTCTTTTTGCGAAACAGGGATCGCAGTCCCCCCAAACTCCACAAGTAGTGTGTGCAGCCCGCCACGAAATACTGTAGGCACAGTCCCGAGCGAAGCAAATATGTATACTATACATTTATTAAAAGCTGTCAAATCCGAGCAAAAACACGAGAAGTGCAAACAGTTCAGCCAAGTTCTTCAGCCCTAAAAGTGGTGAAATGGAGGACGGATGAGCCATGTTTCTTGGCGAAAGCATGTAAGAGGAACACTGGAACTTTGCGGGAGGTGAAAAGGTTCATGATATTTAAGTCATAAAGCTTGTGGCTGCCCTAAAACCCACCACGCCCACCACCACCAACCTAAGGCTCGATGTCGAACATTATTAACCTTGCCATGTAGCACCAAGTTCCAGTCTTTCCCTTACATGCTGTCGCCAATGAACTTGGCTCTTCCATCCTACATTTCACCGCCTTTTAGGGCTGAAGAACTTGGCTGAACTTTTTGCACCTATGGTGTTTTTGCTCGGCTTAGTATAATTTGAAACTAAGGACAGCAATTTATTCAATGGATACAACAATGAAATTCTTCTATTGTGTTTGCAGCTTGCAAAATTTACATTTCTTTTTTTTAAATTTGTATACAGAGTTAATTACAATATTCGTGAGAACGTACATCATTCAATTACTGCTATAGCATATCATACATATGGAAATCGAATCGAATGAGCAAACAAATTTAGCATGGGATGTTTATACGTCAAGCCAAATATGAAAACGAACAATACCGAACTGAAATCAGGAGAATTTTGCATTCTGTGATTGATATGAATATGAACTTACTTGTTCTATATTTTGAACTCTCAAATTTTATTATACAGACGAGAAACCTGTAATAATTATCACAGACTAAAACCTTCTGACTTTAACAACTCAATAATACGATTTAACTAGTCCAAAGACGGTAATATGTGCGTACGTTGTTTACAATATAGAATTATTTAATGGGCATAAGTTCGCATCAATGGTTATTTCTTTCACGTTTAAATCAGCAACGTGTAAATGGCTAACTTTTTTTTCTGTTTACGTAACAGACTGTTCTGTGAGCAATTTATTTTAGTAGGTACCAATGCGGTTCGGAACGAAGACTAAACGTTATGTTAAACAAACTAAATAAAGTAAACAAATATACCGGAAAACATATGAGAGTATCCTTATAAGTAAGAATATAGCTAATCAGATCTACTTAACTTCTTTTTGTGTATTAAATAAAGTTAAAAGTTTTTTTTTATAAACTCTTCCAGTAGAAAGTGTATCAGTTTACATTTTGACAAGTATAACGCAGAGTTGTTCAGTAGGATGAACGAATATGTTTGTAGATATTGGGGTTCAAATTGTCATCAAAAGTTTTGCATTGGTGCCAAATAACGCCATGGCAAATATAGCTGTCCTAAAACAAGGTTGAATCAAGTCCCTAAGCCCCTAAATGGCCCCTGGGACCACGGTGGCTCAGTATGTAGAACGCTCACCTCTGGTGCTAGGGATCGTCGGATCGATCCCTGGTTGTGCCATGTGAGCTTTGTGGTGGACAAACAAAGTGCGCGTGAGTTTTCTCGGGGTGCTCCCTTTTCCTCCCACTTTCTTCATTCCACCAACTGACCTCATCATCATCCATACGGCCTGAGCCATAGTTGCCTAAAGGACTTAAAATTAAAATTCCCTAAATGGCCCAATTGCTTTCTGCATAAGTAATAAAATTATGATACTTTTTTTTTCATATTATGGGTTTCGAGTAGTGATTAAAAGTTGCGCATTGGTACAAAATAAGGCTATGTCAAATATGGCCGATTTTGGACGTTTTCAAACAAAATTTTTGCGGGATCGGCTAAACTCTTTTTGATCCGGCTATGTTTCGGGGAACAAACATAACATAACATTATACAACTTTTGAACACTACTCAAACTCAAATTTCTCAAACAAAATTTTTGGAAAATTTTCGGCCTACCTATTTTTTAACACCTAATTTGAGTAAGGTGGAAAAGTTTTAGAATGTATGTTGTGCTTGTTTGCCGAAACAAATCCAGAGCAAAAAATATTTAGCCGGGCCTCGGAGCCCAAGAAATGTTTTGTTTTTAACCGGCCAAAAATGCTTGACGGCCATAAAGGGCCACATACATGGCTAAAATTCGTACCAATGCAAAGCTTTCATAACTGCTGGAACTGCAGTTTTGGAAACTGATATATTTTTATTTCTTGTTTTGCAAAATACAATTGGGTCCTTTAGGTGTTCAGGGGGCTGGTTAAATATTGTTTAAGAACAACTATAGTCGTCATGGCTTTATTTGGTACCAATGCACAACTTCTGATGACAACTTGAACCACAATATCTGAAAGAAAAAATGGACCCACCCTACTGTATATCTAGCTCATATCTCTATTTTTTGCAGGACTCAGGGAGGAACCTGGAGAGGTCAGTGAGAAATAAATACTGCCAGACTAGAAAACAGGTATTTCCACAACAACAATGCAATGTATGTGATCGTAACCACATACACTTTGCTTGCCAAGTTTCGTTACTTTCTGCAAGAATTCGTATAAATACAAGGTGTATTCGTATTAGACCTTTCGCTTATTGTATAACTTGAATTCAGAGTAATATTAATGTTTACACAGTACGTATAATACACGACGATATTGTTAAATGCTAATAAAAATGTTTAAAACTTCACATTTGTTTTACGATTTGTACCATAAGAATATAGTTCGTTTTTTCTACTCTGTTTCTGATTTCTCAACTGTTTAGTTGTTCTGAACGAAATTGCCCCTGGTTTCCTGTATTTAAGCCGAGCGATCTTTTGAACAGAGTCCATTGTTTTGACTTTACTTGAATTGCGTTCAATTGCATGTATAGCCCATAAGCATTTCCGACTCAGCATATGGGGAAGAAGCGGACCGAAATTTGTATGTGGTTCCTCGATATTTAATTAAAAATATGCTTTTCCTGAATTAGTCGGATATTCAGCCTTGGGATAGTTCGTATGGTCTTACCTATATATTATTGGCATAAAAAGATTTTAGCATTGATCAGAATAGGCCAATTACTGGAAAGCATCGATAGTAGAATATTCAATAGTTAACATTCTGTGCATTCTAGATTTTAGCATAATATACTATTCGGATGAAATAGTCGCTGTGGATGATTTAAGATAGTGCACATCAGATACTATGCACGTTTTGTATGGAGAACATCTCTTTAAATTTGCTACTAGGGATTTTGGTTATAGGAGAAATATCTGTTAACCATTTGAGAAACTGTAGGCTTTGTGATACTGTCAAAAAGTAGCAAAAGGAAAGTAATATTTTACTTTATGTTTCCTTGTTTTCAAGTCGTTTCTGCATAAGTTAACCGAGATGACCTTGTGTTGGTTAGAAACATTACCCATCAATGTTTAGTATTATGGGCACTTGTGTCTCAAATGAAATTTAATAATAGAAATTAACCTAACCACTCCTTTCCCCAACTCGCGTTAGGATACCTAAACAAGTCTTAATTAAACTTCAAACTCACACTAGCCTTAAGTCTAACATACATACAGATGCATGTACATACGAGAGATATTCAGTAAATAACTTACCCTTTCTTTTCTCAGATCTTGATGGGGATTTATTGTTCTTAATGTTATCATATAGTTGGTACATCTTTCCGCTACCCTTCGCACTCAAATATAATCATATCCTTTTTGTTACAGGTAGTGATGGTAGTAGTAGTTTGAGGAAACAACATCTGCAGGAAAAAGTGTGCCCGACCGTAATGGCAGATTGTGGTGTGTTAAAATACTGGACAGTAACTGATGTTCTTGGAGTGAGGTATGAATTGGATCGTGGAATGCCATGCCCAGAAATGCGCAGACGACTCGTACATGTTTAGGTACACAAGTCATGTGAGTTCAAATGATGAGGAGGTGGTGAAGGATAATTAGTAGGTGGGCGTGCAGATGTCATTGGCGATATCGCTCACGACAGGCATCGGCATCCAGTTGTGCGGATAACATTGAACATGTGAATTAACTTATTCTAGAGAACAGGAGGTTCACTGCCAATGAAATTTGCTAGTTGGTGTCCAGGATTTCAACACACCACAATCTTCCAATATGGAAGAGCACATTTTTCTGTGTGATTTGTTTCCTCAAACCACTACGTCAACATCACCTGTAACAAAACACACGATTATATTTGAATTTTATGGATAACGGAAATTTATACATATTATACGGTAACATTAAGATAATTATATAATCATCAATTGCACAGAAAAAATAGGGAGACTTATGTACCGACTATCTCTCGAATTTCCTGAAAGAAGACCTGTGTTCCAGTTGGACAGAATACATGTAAATACTGAAATTCCTGTTCAAACCGAAATACTTCCCGTGTATGGAGACTTAACCTAAAATGCCAGAGATTGATATCGCCGAAATACAGTTCTTGGGGCATTGTATATAGCCTGAAAATAGTTAAATTTATTACGATAATCCCTGGTATTACCACCTGTTGCTGAAGAAATAGGAAAATTTGACCACTGGTATAGTGCATTGACCGTTGTTTCATTGAAGGTTACGTAATGTTCCATGATAAATCTTTAATGGAAGCCATAGTAAAATAAACATTTCTGTGATCATGAAACCTGTTTACTTTCGTCATATAATTTGTCAATTAGATGTTAATATTTTCATTAGTTATGCATATAGAAAAGATGTAGTAGGTATTGAAGATGTCTATGAAAATATCCATAACGGATAAATAAATTACAGGTGTGAATGTCCAGTTACACATCTGTTGATCGCCATATCGTTTCTAGTTATCGTAATAGTAAGACATATTCTAATATAGTTCATAGTTTCACCGGTTTTTGGTCTGATTATGATATGTTAAATTCATATTTTGCTTTCTTCTATAATTTTAGTTTTCTCAGGAATGTTCTCCTCATTCCTTTTCAGCATATCTGCAAAGGATGGTATTGCTGTTTTTGGCTTCTTTTTCTGCTTCTTTTTTCATAATATCTTTTTCCTTTTTAACTGTTTTATTTTAACTTCCAGTTTTCTAATTTTGCCTTTTATTAGGTACTTATATTCTTCAATACATTTATTTGTGACATCTAATTCACTTATTCTGATTATGCTATTTATTGAGTATTTTCTTTCTTCATTAATTTTCCTGTCTAATTGATCAATTTCTCTGTCCCTTTCATCTACTTTTGTTTGCTATTTTACTACTTTTATTTTTTATCCCTAAGTCTTTCATTGTCTTTTTCCAGTTTTGTATTATCCTTCACAAACTATTCGATCTTTCCTTCTAGGTATGTAATTTTAACATGGTACTGTAATATAGCTTTTTGTTCTTTAAGTCTTTTTTATGCCTCCTCTTCTGGATAATCCATGTCACTTTTCCCTGACTCTTCCGTGCTGTTTTTGGTGTTCCTGGCAGTACATTCGCCTCCTCATTGATGCAGTCTTGGAACTTTTTTCACACTGTTCTGAATGCGGGAGATTCTGTTTCCCCCTCTTTGACACATCCCATTCAGCCGTCCACTTCCTGGACGATCTTTTCCATCATCTCTCTATCCTCCTTCCCTGATCTTGGAGCTCCAACATTTATTTGTTTATTTTAACTTTTCTCTGTATTTTGTCTGATAGGGATTATTCGGTGTCATGTTTTATATTCCATTCTCAAGCTATGGCTCAGCCTCCACTTTCCTGCAAATTTTTGCATGTCCTCTCCAGTGCAATCTGCTTATTTTGTTAAGCCAATTGTTTTACGTCTCTGACATCGGGACTCGCGTACGCGTTTGTCACGTTGCCCGATATATGTTTAACGTCTATATATCATACAGTTAATACAGTTTATGATCTATCACTAACACTGTCAATTTAACTTAGAATTAATTACACCCCCGGAGCCACCGTTCCGGGCACAAGTGAAGTCGCCGGGTGATATTGGGGTGAAAGTTCTAGGGTGAAGCGATGCATTCTAGCATGGGGAAGGAAAAGGATATTGCTTTCTTAGGATCTGTTGGGCTTCAAATGCCAAGTGGTCATTGGAAGGGTTTGGGGGCAGGGGTAACCCGTCACTTGCTCCATTTTGTGGTTGTCCAATTTGAAAAATCAAACTTGAGCACAATCGGGTCTACATAGAGTCACGCACAAGGATTTTGTTTAGCTAATTCGATGGCTCTTACTATTTCCTGACAATTTTATCTCTTGTAATTTTTCGAGAAACCTTACTCTAACCTAGAAAATTAGCCTTCCCGGAACATTTCACAGACAGTGTATAGACCTTGATTTGAACTTTGATTTGTCTAGCGTTTGACGCAGATGCTCTCTGTCGTTACGATTTTCGTAACGTAATGAGATCACTATGGTGCATCTATTGGCTCATGTCCCTTTTGAATCGTTGATTCATGATTTACTTTAGAATGAAAGCGTCTGAGTATTTTTCAAACAGAGGAATTGTCGGGAAAGTAACGACAGATGTAAATTGACACACACATGCGCAGGTGCACATGGCCAAATGTGCGTAGCATGGATCCTACGGAAGGAGGCATCTCCAACAACAGAAATACATCGCCACCTAGTGATTTTGTGTCGTGAGTGCGAACCGGCGCAACGCATGCTGTTCTGTTGACTGTAAGGCACACGGCGTGCACAAATTTTAGAGCATGTTAAGATCGACATGAATTACTTGGTTTTGTCATGCTGGAAGAACGATAAATTCAGCTATAAACTTTATCACCATAACACGAGAAGAAGACAAACGCGACCAATTATTACTGTACATGCGCAAATGTTAACATGAACGCAATTATGCACTCTAGTAAATCAAAAATAAAAGTAAATCTTTGCAAAAGCGCTCTTAACTTGAACAGTGGTGGTTCTGGATTGCACGCCAACAAAACATGAAGAGCCAAAATTTTAAAAATGATAATTATAACTGCTGCTCCATGTTTCGGCGTACTTTATCTGAGACGTTTTCTCTCAATTGTGGTCGTCTTTCATGAAAAGGAACACATTATTAAACGTTTTCTTCGGACTGATAATTAGTAGAGGTGTGGTGATTATAGTTAGCGTTCTCCATGCAACACACTCTGTTCACTTTATTTCTAAATCATAACATATTCAAAATAAAATATTTTCAAGCATATAGAAAATGTATTAATAAGGGCAGAGTGTTTGGTGGAGAGATTTCTTCAGAATCCCAGACATTAAGGCCCTACAGACAGAATATGAATATAAATTTCTTTATTTAGAAAACGATTTTATAGATTTAATATTTATAGCAAAAATGAAACTGATGAAAGACCCAGATCTCATGAGATCTAATGCGATCTATTGAGGTATATGAAGTACGCTCGTACAAGGGGTGATCGTGCAAGTCTTCAGTACAATAAACTTTACATAAATAATAGTGAAAAAGCATTAGTGCAAAGTGAAGAAATCGTTCATAACAAAAAAGCAGAGGTTGTAACACTGCATGCTCAAAAGCTAGTTTTCTCAACCACCTGTGAGGATATCCCCACCGCTAACAATAAGAGACAAATGACGAGAGCCACTCGTTCAACCATGGCACTGCCCCCAATTAACAAAGTTTGATAAAGAAAGAAGGGGGAATTGTAAGTTTTCCTCAATAATGACTAGAGCTGCCCAACGAGCGGATTTCGAGCGCTCGAAATCCACAGCCCAAAGCAGCCACGCTCGAAACGTGGGAGAAATGACAAAAATCAACTTCGAGCGTGAATAGCTTTCGAGCGCTCGAAACATTTTCGAGCACTCGAACTGTTCGAGCGGAGTGCCTACTCGAATTACGTCATCAGACTACATTTTTGTCTTTATCTTCCGGTAACAGGTTAAAGGAGGTTCAGCGTTGCCAACTAACCTAATAATAATAATGGGTTATCTAACAAAAAACCTTTGAACTGGAATAGACTATATACGAAACCACGATTTTGAACCATATATACGAGAATTGGTCAAAATAAGGTAAATTCACAATTTTCAACATATCTCAACGAAACTTAGCACAACTTAGTAATTTAACAAGACGAAGAACATATAGTACGTCCGAAACTAAAATTTGACCTATATATACAAGGGTTGGCCAAAATATCTCAAATCCACAATTTTCAACATATCTCAACAAAACTTCGCACAACTTTGTAATTTGACAAGACGAAGAACATAGAGTACCTCCGAAATCAAAATTTGACCTATATATACGAGGGTTGGTCAAAATATCTCAAATCCAGAATTTTCAACATATCTCAACGAAACTTCGCACACCTTAGTAATTTGACAAGACGAAGAACATAGAGTACGTCCGAAATCAAAATTAGACCTATATATACGAGGGTTGGTCAAAATATCTCAAATCCAGAATTAACAACATATCTCAACGAAACTTCGCACAACTTAGTAATTTCACAAGGTGAAGAACATAGAGTACGTCAGAAGCAAAGCATTTGATAAATATATACAAGGGTTGGTCAACATATCGCAAATACTCAATTTTCAACAAAACTTTGCCCAACTTAGTAATTTCACAACACGAAGAACATAGAGTACGCCCGAAACAAAAAAACATAATAGGAGAGTTGGTCAAAATATCGCAAATTCACAATTTTCAATATATCTCAACAAACTTTGCACAACTTATTAATTTGGCAAGACGAAGAACATAGAATACGCACAAAACAAAATTTTCAAACATACATACGAGGGTTGGTCAAAATATCTCAATTTCACAATTTTTAATATATCTCAATAGAACTTTGCACACTTTTCTAATTTGATAAAACGAAGAACATAGAGTACGTCTGAAACCAAAAGTTTGACCCATATATACAAGAGTTTATCAAAATATCTCAACAACAACATGGGCTTGAGAAAATACGCTACTTTCTACCGTACAAAAGAAACAAAAGTGTAAAATGTCTCCCAATTCTGACGGCGTACGATAGCCTGCTTAATATTACATTAAATCTTGTTGGTTAGTCTATTTACTTACAGTGATCAAAGAATCTTTGAAAAAAAAATCAACTTTAACACTTTATCTTTTGGGCCCTTCTCGTGTTCTGTTACACGAAGGACATGTTATTTCTGCACTTTAACATGCTTAAATTGTGAACAACTTTGTCACCAAACAAAGCTGGCTGCTTGTTGACAACAGCATGAAGTTTTATACTTTATCACCAGAGGGATATACCATTGCTTGAATAAACATCGGTTTGCCCATATCGACCGGCATTAATCGATATAGATATCGGTTAACGACATGAATCGATATAATGCCATGACGAATGCTCTATTTTTAATTTTAATTTATTCATTATGAAAAAAGATTTGTAAAAATCGGTGTATTATTTACAAAATATAGTTTTAGAAAATAGATAAATTAGTGATATCGATAATCGGTGTCGATCCCACATCGATCGACGTGGTCTCAAACGAGGCCCCTCTCTAGTCCGCATTTAGGATGTGGAACGGTATGGGTCCCATAACCGACCAACCTGAATATGCTACTGGGGTATCAAACATTTGTTGAAATATGATTAAAGTTGAACGTACTTTATAACCAATAACTGTTAATCAACGAATTAAAACAAAAAATAACATTCAAGACGCGTGTGTGTCCTACTGGAGTGAATTTCTAATTTCAACATTTTAGTCTAGGAATCCAACCCAGAAATCACAGAAATCACGGAAAAAATACACGAAATTAGATTATTTTTAACAATTACAATATTTTGCGCTGCCACCGTCTCAATTTTTAATTTAAACACTTTAGCCTCGAGATCAAACTCACGGCCCCTTGAAAGCCTCGGATATGAAATGTCACAGAAATCTTATAATTTCTAGAGAATATAACATTTTGCACTACAACAATTTTGGATTTCATATTTTATTATTTTTGGTCTCACATTTGTAATCATCGTCCCATGAAAGCCCCAAATATAAATTTAAAAAAACAAAACAAATGTTTTTTTAACAATCAGAATATTTCACGCTCCCTCCATCTTCGATTTGAAAATTTAATATGCTTTGGCTGGAATTCGTAATCAGCGTCTTTCGGAGCAAAAACTTATGAAATTTTAAAAAATCTGATAATTTTTAAGAATGTATTACTTTTCGGGTTGCCGCCCTCTTGGATATCAACATTTTTGAAACAGGAATCGAACTCAGAGAGCCTTCAAAGACCCGGATTTAAAATTTCAGGAAAAATCAAAATATTTTTACAATTATCATATTTTGCGCTGCCGCCATATTGGAGTTAAAAATTGAACATTTTCGGATCGGATTCGTAATCAGCATTCTTCGGAACACCCACATATGTAATTTAACAGAAATCTGATAATTTTGAACATTTTATCACATTCCAAACTGCCGCCATTTTCGGTTTCTCATTGACAACGGAATCGAACGAATATCCGATTTTTAACAATTTTGAAATTTCGCAAAATTCGACAATTTTACTTTCCGAATTGAATTCAGCAGCGCTTCAAAGTCCCACATATTAAATTTAACGAAAAACTGACGACTTTAGCAAATATGACATTTCGCGCTGTCACCATCTTGGATTTCAGAATTGTATATTTTTACCATCGAAGATGAACTCAGGATTCTTTTAAGCCCACACACGTAAAATTTCACGAAATCTGATGATATTTAGCAATTCGACATTTCGCGCTGCCGCCATCTTGGATTTCAAAAGTGTATATTTTTGCCCTCGGTAATGGACCCAGGGCTTATCAAGCCCCCACATATAAATGTTTACGAAATTCTGATGATTTTTAACAATTGTGACATTTCGCGCTGCCGCCATCTTGTATTTCAAAAGTGTATATTTTTGGCCTCGGTAGTGGACCCAAGGCTCCTTCAAGATCTCACATGTAAAATTTTACGAAATTCTGATGATTTTTAACAATTGTGACATTTCGCCCTACCCCATCTTGGATTTCAAAATTGTATATTTTTGGTCTTGGTAATGAACTTCCCCCCCCCCCCACCACCACCTAATCAGACTAAGTTTTACAATGATGATGTTTCGCGCTGCCGCGGTCTTGGATTACAAATTTTAACATTTTTAGGCTCGGAATTGTAGTCAGCGCCCCTTGGAGCTCCCAGAAATGTTGGCCTTAAAATACCTATGGAATCACGTTAATAGTTTTTTAGTACTTAATTAATTATCTGTTGTATCAAAGCTATAAAGTTGAAATTATACTATGATAAGAATAATAGTATCACAGTTGGCAACATTGTGTATTACGTCCTTTACCAAGATAAACGGAGGGGAAGGGAAAATTCCAGGATTTCGAGCAAAAGTGTTTGAACAAATCTGTTCGAGCAGATTTTGTTCCATCATACTCTGCTCGCTCGAAAACGTATTTTTGTGTTTCGAGCGCTCGAAGTCCGCTCGTTGCACCTCTAATTATGACTAGTGGTTTTAGTGAAACAAGGAAACATTTACGAATTTATAATCAAAACGCAAGATCCTTGTACTTTAAAACAAATGACATTTTTCTGTAGTGTAATATAAAATAATTCTGATATAATTACAATTTCTGAACCATGGAATAATGCAACCCATTATGACAGTGAAATATTTGGTAACAGATATACTGTTTTATGACAAGATCGCAATATTAATAAAACTGGAAAATCAAAGGGGGAGGCGTACTTATCTCAACTCTTGGGAAATACAATCTTTGTTTATTGAATAACTGTGATGATCAATATGAGGGTCTTATTGCTAGAATATCTGTAAAGGGGAGACCAATGTTCATCTGTGTTGTATGTTTTGAACCGGTTTCAGGTATAGATTTGTATGATAACCTATTTGCTTACATTGAATCCATTTGTCCGCAAGGCAGTCCTATTCTCCTCATTGGTGACTTCAATTTACCGGAGATAACCTGTACAGAATTTGATGTTGAGCAAAGCTCATCTTTAAAGTGTAGAAAGGTATATAATTTTATATTTTTTTATGATTTGAGATCATTCAACAATGTTGCCAATAATAATAATCGCACACTAGATCTAGTTCTGTCAAATTTTGAAAATAATGAAGTTATTAGAGAATTGTCACCGTTGGTACCGGAAGATATTCATCGGCCAGCTATAATAATAGACATAGTTAAGAGAAAGGTCAAGAAAGAAAAGCACAAAAGTAACACTTATTATTGCAATTTTAGGAAGGCATATTTTATGATGTTGTTTCAGGAACTACAAACTATCGATTGGGAATTCTTACAAACGTATCGGATTGTTAATGACCTAGTGGGTAAATTCTATGATATTGTCTAGGTTCCCCGTAAAATAAGTACAGTTTCAAAGTATCATGTTGGTTCACCAAAGATATTATTAGAAAACTTAAGGTCAAGGCATATTATCATAAACAATCCAGGGTCAAAACCATGAACTCAACACTTTACTATCAATAATTTGCTCGATTACGTAGGGAAATTAAGAAAGACATTAGAAATTCCTATAAGAGCTTTATAATTAATTAATTCTGAAAATAATAACAATACTAACTCGAGAGAACTATGGAAGTTTATCAAAAATAAAAAGGCACCTACCACCAAATGTATTAAGATTTGAAGGTCAGGAGTTGTCTAGCAATTATATTATAGGGAATGCATTTGTAGAAATACCGATTTTCAATCTGTATTTCTATCCTTATCTCACATATATAAGAATCTTAATGGTGATGTTGTTAGTAATAGAAATGAGGAAATAGGGACACTGTACATTGACCAAATTCAACTAAAGGAAGTTGATATTGCTATCAGATATTTAAATTTGAAGACGACAGTTGGTGATGGCCCTCATGTGTAGTTAAGGGATGTGTTGCTATATTTATATATTCTCTATTGATACAATTTAACCTATCCCTAAAATATGAACTTTCCCAGACAAATGCATATCTGCTCTGGTTTGTCCTATCCCAAAATATAATAATAGTAGAGACATTAATGACTTCAGGCCAGTTGCAATGTGCTTTTGAAAAAAGTATTTGAACAGATCTTATACAAGAGAATTAGTAATCATATTCAACCAGTTATCTCAACTAAGCAGCACGGCTTTGTTTCTCAGAAATCCATGGTAAGAAACTTAGCTGTTGTTACGGACTACAACAAATTCGTTCGATGAAGGCAAAGAAGTTGATGTGATTTACATTGACTTTGTAAAAGCATTTGACAGGGTTAATCACAATATATTACTGGGAAAATTAAATCACTATCACTTCTCCACTGTGATCAGGCTCCTCTATCCGTACTTAACAAATCACAAGCAATCAGTTGTCTATAAAGAATACAAATCATATGAATATTCTGCTCTCTCTGGAGTTCCTCAAGGTTCCAACCTAGGACCTTTATTATTCCTCTTGTTTGTTAATGACCTTCCTGATTATGTGCATGATACTGCAAAACTGTTATTTGCAGATGACTTCAAAATATATACAAAAGTCAACTCTATCAGAGACTGCATAAGACTTCAGCAAGCCTTGGGTAATGGAGTAAACATAATTAAATATACAGTATTATCATTTAATAGAAATAAAACTTTTCATCATTTTTATTATTCCATTATTCCAAAAGTACTACTGTAGTTAAGAATCTTGGTGTCAGCTTTGACTCAAAATTGTTCCTGTTCCTGTTCTTGAATTGGTACTATAGGTTTGAAGAAATTCAATCGGAACTTTCTCTTGTTACACTTCTACACACTCCATTAACATTATTGAGAGGGCACTCCACAAATTGAATTGACTTTTAACATACACGTTACAAATATAACAAATAAAGCCTTGAAGTTGCTAGGATTCGTAATTAAGAGGCGAAGAGAGTTCAACAATATATCAAGACTGGAAAAAAATATTATGCTTATGTTTGCTCCAAAGTAGAATATGATTCTTCTATTTAAAATCCATATCAATTAAAACGTTGCCAACAGTTAGAGATAATCAAATTAAAATTTCTTAAATTCTTCACTTTTAAAGAAACTCAAATCTATTCTGCTTATGATAGTTACAATGCAGTTATTAAGAACTTTAATATTCAGAACTTGAAACAAAGGCGCAACATTGCTGATCTGTTTCGTCAAAAAAATATTCAAAATAAGTTAGATTTTATAGATTTAGTTTCAACATTACAGTTCCGTGTCTCGTCAACTAAACCTCGCCTTAATAATACTGGTCTCTTCCACTGTAAAGAGCAAGAGCCAATATCTTGATGAGGTCACCAATCTGGAGAATTTGTACAATATATAACAAATTCTGTACAGTTCACAATGATCTGGATGTATGCTCTATGTCGCCTGAAGAATTTAGATATTCCATTGTCAATAAAATATGTACAACTACTTTGCAAAGCTCAACGCTACAATTAAGCTATTGTCTATTGTGTTATGATTAAATAAATAATTAAATAAATAAAAAGAAAATTGGCAGCCATCTTTTGTTTTTATTTGAGCAGTTTCATGTTAGTAACCTAAGAAAATTTCTTTTTTCCGGATCCTCTTTTCTGGCCTCTAGGTCCCCAAATTTTGTGAAGGGTAATGCTATAATTATATTTTTTAAAGTCAAAGTAGGTAAGGAAGGCCTGTTCTCAATGTTCGAGCGTTCAGAATCCTAAATTTGGGAGGGCGTTTATCATATAATTACCATTGCAGTGGACCAATGCACAGCCACAATGTCGATTTTGAAGGTTAAGTGAAGTTTCAAATATTCTTCTATAAACACAAGTACTTTGAAAAGGGAAGCAAAATAAATACGTGTTTTTTGACAGATTTTCAAAAAATGGCCGCCATTTTAGTAAGAAGTCAATTTTTAAGGAAGTTACTCCTAATTTTATTTAAACCGTTATGAATAATATAAAATTTATTCCGAAAGATCAGGCGATGTACGTGGGTACTCATTGAAATATATTGCAAAAGGTAACTTTTGACCAATTTGACCAACTTTCGACCATTGTTTTTGGAGGGGGGACATAGCTATAAATTTTATGGAGACAATAACAAGTAATATAAAATTGGTTCCAACGGATCACGGGAGTGCAAGTGTGGTTCTCCTGGCTCCATTCCAATTTATGTCGGGTGGTAGAATCTATGCGATACTCTGCTTCTTTGCTGTTCATTTACAGACTCATTATCAATGGGATGCAAAAAAAAAAAAGAATAAATGATTTAGTCTGGACACACTTTATTAAAGTTAATTCTTCCGAAAAAAAAATAAAACGGTAAAAGCCAAATGCAGACTGCGTAACAATGAAATGACAGGCCTTGTTTCCCAATGAGAAAACATTTCAAGAAATCTAATTCAAATCCCGGCCATGCCACTGGAGAATTTTCCTTCAGTGTTCCCAAGCCTGGTGCTCTGATGTATACTCAGACTTCTATCAAACTGAGTACCACAGTGTTCTTTGGAAGCTAAAGCAACCGCGCGTGGCACTGACCACCCCACCTCACCTCGTGCCCTTGGTCGAAAATATGTGAATCGCTACTTCCGCATTCCCCATATGCCGTGAACGGCGCATGCGCATTGCACTGGGTATACTTTACATTTTTACCTTTTATATAATAAATATCTATGTCACTGAGCTTTAATAGTTAGCAAATTTTATCAAATTTGTAAAATAGAAACTACAATTTCTAGTAAGTGCTTATGAATAGACCGAAAGTGAGATTAAAATGTTATACGAGTCTACTGCAGATGGAGTACCTATCACAATCCGTACCATATTTTTTGTTTTTAAGTAATGTTTAATCGTTTTATTTTTTGCAGTCTATAAAAATGGGTTTAAAACTAAAACATGTTTTAAACATATGCTTTGTTTTGTTTTATAAAAACATGTTTTTTTCTAATCATATACTACACGTAATAGTAACATAAAACGAGTAATGAGGGACCAAATCATTTCAGAGTTCTTCTAAGCTTTTATATTAAGCCTGTTTTATTTAAGAGATAAACCTTGAGAGAAATTAAAACAGTTATTATATGCCTCACTGATTAGATTTTTGTAAGATACCAACAACAAATATAGCTCTGATAATGTATTGTGATTTCTCGCATAACAAAGAGACGTAGTTGAAAAAAAATGAGGAGTTGGTGCAGAAAAGAGATTTCTACAGTTTTGGAAACTTTTCTAGAGTTAAAAGTACTCAATAAAAAGAATCACCCACACCAATATTAACAGGTGGATTTCTAATTAACGAGCCATACACAGACCTTGAGGCAAGGTTAGGCGTTTCCGTTTTGAGCCAATGCAAAGAGCAATATTATAGTGCATATTGTCATCGAAAATTGAAAACTTACTAAAAGTGGAGAAATAACATTTTTGTGCACCAAGACCTTCAAACGTAAGTTATGTATGCTTGTAGAACATGATATTATGTGTATCATTAAAGTAGTCATTAACTGCAAGAAGTACAAATATCAATTCCCTGCACGATCCTAGAGGTTCAATCATTACCTGAGAAGATCCATGAACGCAAGCCCACTCGCTATAATTTAATAAAAATAATTTAATTAGGCTTCATTTTTAAAATACGACACAAAGATAAAATACAAATGAATATAACCAGAAAAGAACATGCTTTGCCCATCTTTTCCAAAATTGAGATTAGTGTCCTTTGGTCTTCAAAATCTCTCTTAAAAATATTTGCTGCTAGAAATTATACATCGTCCTTCTATTGCAAGAACATATTTATTAGATGTCCGTGTATACGTAATTATTTAAAGCGGGAAGAGCGGAACTAATGAAGGAACTGCATTAGTTGATCAGTGATGTATGGAGAAGTGAGGAGATTACAGAGAAATGGAAAACCTCAGTAATAGTTCCGATTTATAAGAAATACGATTTATCAGACGGTAATAATTACCTGGGAATTTAATTTCTCCCAATAAGTTACAAAGTATTGAGTAGCATACTGCTAACTCGCCTAAGCGCATACGTAGTAGAAATAACTGGAGATCCTCAATGTGGATTTAGAAGAAATAGATCAACGTTGGACCAGATTTTCGCCTTGAAACAAATCTTAGAGAATAAATGGAAATACAATATGACTGTTCACCAGCTACTCATTCATTTTAAGAAAACTTGCAACTCTATAAAAAGGGAAAAGCTATACAATCTCCTGGTACGTTTTGGAGAACAGAAAGAAACTAGTTCAAATAGTGAGGATTTGTCCCAACGACCCAATCTGCAGATATAAGTGTTTCGACATTGGCAACGGGTTGAAGCAAATTGATCCTTTGTCACCACTACTGTTTAACTTTGCTTTAGAATAAGCGATTGTGAAAATGAAAGGGAACAAAAAATGATTAATATTGAATGGCTTGGATCAGCTGCTTGTGCACGCGGATGCTATTGATTTAGTAGGAGACGATATAGAATCACTACAATGTAACATCGAGGTCTTAGTTGAAGCTTGCGATTCGATAGGTCTACAGGGAAACATAGACAAAGCAAAATGCATGATGAGAAACTGGAAGACTAGGAATGAAGTAAATGGAAAGTCGCTTAGAATCGGGCAGCGCATGTTCCTACTCACAAGCAAGGTTGTCCAAGTGTCACACCCGGATTTTCTTGAAACTCCTTCAGGTGATAAAGGGTCAAAATATAAAAGACCCGTATTTTTATATCGGCCAACGTGGTGGTTTAAGAGGATAAAGCCCCCACCCCCCCTAAAGTGCGAAAATCTTTAACACTGAGACAACTTTTAACAAGGCAATAACTACCAAAGTACACTGCAGATTTGTTTGAAACGACTGCAGTTGAGAAAGAAACAAAAAGTAAGAAATACGATTTTTTTATATAGGTCAAAGTGTGGGTTTAAGGGGGTTATTGCCCCCCTAAAGTTCGAACAAAGGGCATTGAGACAACTGGTAGGCAGGCCATAATTACCAACGCACACTGCAGATTGGGTTTGAAACTTCTGTAGTGGATAAAGGAGTGAAAATTACGACCTAAATACTGTTTGTATTGGCGAACCCTCGAAGTTAGGAAGGTACAGATACCCCTAAAGTCGAACGTAGTGATAGATATTTTATTATATCCGTAAGTACATACTCGGGAGTGTATGCAATGGAAAACGAGAAACCCATATTGGCTAATCTTGCAAATAAAACACCGAAATTCTGACACTGGGTGTGATCACTGGAATGTTTGTAAACACTATAATAAGTACAGCCGTTAAAAAGAATCATGACAATCTACGGGATTATATACATGAGTACAATGTACATACATTTCACACTGCACTGCAGAACTTTATCTGACATGCTTGAAATAATAAACCAGAACATAATGGATTTATATTGCGTGCAGAATCACCCTTCACTATAGTTTCCGCGTCTAAAAGGGATCTGGTGGTGTGGGTGGACAATTCAGAAGACAGAAGATCATACATACAAATACACTACATAGATATTTGTTACTTTTTATGCGACAAGAACCCACATATGCAATTTATACATAATATCGATATCATCGTTATGGGAATGTTAATGAATATAAGTGTCACAGAAATGATAGTCATGGAAGAAATGTTGTAAACACAATGATCGCTTGCACCAAGCACACCTTATGATTGCAACAGCTCCACATATATCACATTGTATAGGTACATCCTTGTCGAAACAGTAATCGACGGGTGTCTCGAAGTGTGGTGGATGGTCTGTAAGATATCCGGTTTTGTACCATACATACTGCAAGGCATGCTGAAACTGTGGAGACGAAAACTGGCGATGTATAAGTGATTGTAATTTAATAATGTTGTTCAGAGCATGCACATTTAACTCATATCCTTGTAACATCACTGAATCCGATAACCAACGAACAAACTGTTTCCACAGCCAAAAAACATATACATAGAGTGGTTGTAAATCACCTGTGTGTCCCTTTGGTATCATACGTAATGTCATGTCTATCCCATCTGGCTTGGCTTCCTGCACAGTCCGCTCACAGTGCCCGGTCCAATAATCTAATAGCAGCACACTATTTTTGTTTGTGTGAGGAAAATACACATCCTGCACCACAGACGAAAGTGTTCTTTAGTAAGCTTGCCTGAACGTGACGATGCTACATACACATTTGCAGGACGGAATATAGTTTCTTGTACACGGGTACCAAAGTTGCCACTGGGTTCCTGTTAGACCATGAATAAAGGTGAAAGCAACTCGCCACTTGCAGAGATAATAGGTTGTATGCTGTAGCTGTGAGTTGTTGAACTCACAGATTGCATAACTTCTTCGACACATTTTGGAGCCACGCAACGCCAAAGTTCGACCACTGTGCATCTCTAGCTAAAAACCACTTTGGTCCAAACTAAACACATGATCAGCACAAACGGTGGCAATGCCATTCTGTACAAGGTGAATTAAGTTGTGGATGTGTGGTGTCTCATCTGGGGTGTCTCCGACTCGTGAATGTGTAACAAGCTTAGTACCTTTACGAGAAACAATATTGTGGGCCCGTTTCAATGCCCACAGCCACGTTTTTGATGAAGTGAATGATGCAAGGTTATGATCTTCACTTTCTTGGAGAGCCCACTGCTGCAGATCTATATCATGTACTGGTAAGTGTGCAGCTACAGAAGTTTGGAAGTTTTGAAGCACACTTCACGCAATTTGCCTCTGCGTGTTCCGCCCGAAGAGACTTGCTTTTCCCAGCGGTACAACTGTTTTCGGGGCGTTACCCTCTTGTAATGTCGCATAACTGTCTGTAACGAGTGTCGCTTTATTCCACTCTTCCAGAATTCAACTGCTTTCCTCTTGTACTCCAAGTCCACAGAGTCACCACCAGTATCACCACATGTCCCCGATATTCTCGTTCTCACATTTTCCTCGTAAGGTTTATACTCTTCTCCTGAATCGGTGATGGCGTTTGGTTCCATCATATCTTCAGCGGCATCGAGATGCACAGTGATATCTTCGTCGTATATTGGTATTGCTCCTTCCATAGCGCCGTTGAAAATGTCCCTCAGAATATTTGCAAGGTGTGTCTCTGCCCTGTTTGTAGGCGTTTCTGCAATATCCACCAAAGAAAAATAGGCGGAAGCAGACGAATAACATTGAGTGCGATTAGACGCATTTTGGATACTTCCCTGCAGCTTTGGCACAGTAGTAGCCAATAACCAGAGAATAAAATTCCCCCTACTATTTTTGTATCTATGTCGTTCAATAAACATGTCGTTGATGCTTGCAAAGATGTTTACTCTATCGTCATTGTTTTTGTCACTTCGAGATAACATTCCACTTTTCACATTCCACTTTAAGTTTCAAGCACATCTGCAGTGTGCGTTGGTAATTATGGCCTGCCTACCAGTTGTCTCAATGCCCTCTGTTCGAAATTTAGGGGGAGAATTACCCCCCTTCAACCCCCACTTTGACCTATATCAAAAAATATGTATTTCTTACTTTTTGTTTCTTTCTCTACTGCAGACGTTTCAAACAAATCTGCAGTGTACTTTGGTAGCTATTGCCTTGTTAAAAGTTGTCTCAGTGTTGTCCTTTTTTTCGCACTTTAGGGGGCTTTGTCCTCTTAAACCGCCACGTTAGCCGATATAAAAATACGGGTCTTTTATTTTTTGACCCTTTATCACCTGTAGGAGTTTCACGAAAACCCGGGTGTGACACTTGGAAAACCTTGCTTGTCAGTCCAGAAACTCATACTGTTGCTATTAATACCGAGGGAATTGAAACCGAAATGATACAGAGCGGTTATTCTACCGGTAGTACTTTACAGAAACGAAAGTTAGAGTACGACCCTAGCAGATGAACAAAAGGTAGGTGTGTTTCAAGATAAAGGCTTGAGAAAGTTACACGGGCCGAAACGAAATGAGATACCCGGAGTATCGAGGAGACTACGTAATGAAGTACTCCACTGACTGTACGACTCACCTGATGTTGTAAGAATAATGAAATCACGACGACTAATGAGGGCAGGACATGTAGCTCGGCTGGGCGAAAAAACGAAAATTACATTCCATGTTGGTTGGAAATCCAGATGGAAAGAGACCGTTAAGAAGACCGAGACGACGTTGGGAGAACAATATTAGAAATGGGCTTCGCGATGAATATGTGTGTGATGGAAACTATTTGATCTTACTGCGGCGATGAACTTGTGAGTTTCTGAAGCCATATAGTAGGTATACGTAATACTGATTATGGGCACTTTGAACACTCTCCTGTAAATTTAATGAAATGGGCAAAGCGCGCGCTTTAGATATGGATTTAAAATCGTCGGATCAGAATCATAAGGTTCTACTGCATAGTCTCTAATTTTTCAGGAGATCAGTGTCAAAGTTTGAGTACCAACAGACTGGACATGTTTCATTCAATCGTTTTCATATTTTGGTGCAAATCTGAAGCACATAGAGATGTACATACTGAAAGAAAATAGTTTAAATAAATCTCATATGTTGCCAGTTATTTTAATTTATTTTAATAGTTTTTAATTTTTTTATGAGCTCGGAGTTACAAGGTTGTATCTGCAGAGTTGTTTAAAAATTATTAAATTTTGTTTATTATTTGGACTTCGCATAATCATTTAGTTTTGCAGGAGGTTATAATTATTTTATAGGTAATTATTCTGGATTAGATATTCCATAATTATAGGTCAACCTTTTACTTATCTCAAAATAATAATTAGTTTTATTTGACGTACAATGATCTAAGCTATGTTAATGGTTTCGTAATACTTTCTGTCCAAGGGAAACTACTTCAACATACTTTGCAAGGTTTTCTTCTTCTCGTCATACGGTTCTTTGAGTTAATGGCTTGATCTATATTTCCTGACAGTTCTGGGTGTTAATTTTCGTAACCTTGTTGGAGAATTTGTTGTTGGAATCAACGAAATATTGTCTGCAGCAATTTTAAATCATAACTGTTGTTGGTGAATGAAGATATGTGTCACCTTGGGAAATGGAACTACACAATAGCTGAAACCATGTTCATATTTCTGATAGCCCTTGCAGACGTTTGGTCGCATCTGAAGAATCACTACTAGTTTTCTTTCCTATACCTTGTTTGAGAACCCGAATAAAGGAAAGGATGGAATTACATTCTGACACTTTAAGAGCATCTTCAATATGATTTCAAGGATGTCCTGGTGTGTAATACTTAATTTCAACACTTTTAAGATTATTATCGTGCAAAATGTTATTGAAGTGCTGATTACGGAGTTCCGATTTTGATAAACACAAATATCAGCCCAGATGATGTATGACTTCAGATCTGGATCATTTTCCAGGTACTTGTCTACATTTCTAATCGCTGCTTTCGCAATATCATCACCTAATCTGTCTGGCATGTGCTCAGTCAATATTGTACAGTAACCTACTTTGTTTAAGGATTCATGATCTCTAAGGTTATATAAGTTCAATTTCCTTTTGTAAAGGAAATTGCTGGTGCTGCTTCTTGGTTATCGCATTCTGTAAGTCCATGCAGAAAACTGACTTTTTCTTACTGCGATCAAAATTCCGTTCACGTCTGCTCCTTTCCTTCTCTATGCAGTGTTCCTAATACTTCTTTTGTACTTCTTCAATAATATACTTGTTCCTGCAACCAATTCGGTTGTCCTGACACAAATCACAGGCACCTTTCTTCTGCTTACGAAAGGTCAGAATGAACTCGAATTAGAATATATCAGTATAAAGTTTTTTCACTGCGTGCAGGTTTCCCTGAATGCACTTTATCCAAACCTTACATTTTCAGATATATCATTCTCTGCGGAAGCAAGGGAATCTCCTAGCAGCTGCCATTCCCTTTCCGAGTATGTTAATGAACAAGTGAGCAACACTGTCAGCATCGTTCTCCTGCTTTGCACAAGACGCCACTTTCCCTACGAACTGCAGTAAGAACCTTGTAATTTCAGCATGAATACAAATTGTGCAATAACTGCTATAAAAGATTTTTCCTTTACGAAATATCATGAACGTAAAATGTAACAGAAATGTTTGTTAGAATCTTATAATTCTGAGCCGACGAAATTGTATCTCATATTTAAGATACAAATCATCACATTTTAAAAGGTATTCCTTAACTAACATTTAAATTGTATTCAAAGCTTCAAGGTTTCATATATTCCTTTACAAAATATATTATAAATTTATAGTTTTAAACATGCCTTCTAAATTTGATTTAAAATGTCTCGTTTCGAAAAGTAGTACCTGTCTTAACATACCACTACAAATTATAATTATTTTGTTTCAATTTTGTCATATTGAACTTAGTGCCTGATAATCGACATTTAAATGTATTTCCTGTACTAATTACGTTAACTCTCTCAGCTGAATGGCAATGGAAATGCATCAACTGCTCGCATATGTTCAGAAGAGAGTTTAGAATTCAGAGGAGAGTTCAGGCAGACCGAAAATAATCATGATTCAGCATAGTTATATTTTTTAACACTTTATATCTTCAATTATCAAATGTTGTAAAGACAAAATGTAGTCTACTACCATATTGATAGAGTTATTAAAGGAAAAAGATTGGGTCTCATTTATCGTGTCTTTGGATTGACTCAGGGTTATTAATTAATTAGATATTGATACTTCAATTAAGACTACTATTTGGTGGGTGATTCTCAAGATGGAATATTTATTACATAATGAATTAACAAACATATATGGTTATTGATTACAATATTGTCTAACAGATCTTAATTTAAATTTATTTTAATGCCTTTAGGCAACTATGATTCAGGCCGCATTCAAGATGATGGGATGAATTAGCATAATAAACGTAGTGGGAGGGAACGGGAGCAGCCCGAGAAAACTCACGCACACGGTATTTCTCCACCACAAAGTCCACATCGTATGAGCAGGGATCGATCCGACGAACCTTAGCACCAGAGGTGAGCTACATATCTTAACAGTTATGGATACGGTTGTTGTAATGGGATAAATACACATACTGATTTACAGTTCTTAAACATATTCCACTTGCTATTACTCAATAGGGTGCTATCAAGCATTTAACATATAGATCAAGTGACCTACATTAAAGTACTGTCAAAAACAATTATACAGAAACGTATTGAAATTGAATTACAAAATAGAAGTTAAAAATTATTCTTTGTAAATAATATTTGCCTGTCACGCTATGAAACTATTATTTGGCGGAGATCATCTCTGACTTACTGTGTTTTGAGGTGTGCTTAAAGCAAAACAGTGGGACACAAAAGTGTAAAAGAATTTGACTTGTTGATATTCAGACAACTTACAGACGTTGAACAGCGGTTAAGTCGTTTCATTTGACTTGGAGTTTGTGGAGCAATGCCTTTGATGGAGGTATGTCTTGAGACATCGTATTGAGAACATAGCAAACTGCTAGAGCCGCTCTTCCCAATTCCTGCAACAAAATACCGATTTAGCAAGTGTGCCCGCGGTAGTTGCTCTGTAAAGTAAATACTGCATGTATCCTGGGGCTTTGAAGACGATCTGCTCCGGAAATTGCACAGCAAGCGAGGGCTGGAGACATGCTGGAATGTTGCACAGCTCGTGGTGCACCGTGGTGCACTGTTGAATGTTCTAACCCACTACAATACAATATGGGGCGACGTCAAGCAAGATGCTGTAAAGGGGACCAGAGGAAAATGGCAGGCTAGCTGGAGAACTGCAGACATGAACTGCTTATGGAGCCACGTGACGGTAGCTGCTGCTGGATTACAAAAAAATATCTGGAGCTTCAGCGTCTACTGGAGCCATAAGAGATGGAAACTATGGCGGAGAACTTAGATTACAAGAACATATGGAGGCTGCTAATATCCGGATTGGAGCCGTGATGTGGTAGCGTCAACGTAGTTCATGGTGTACGGAATCTGCATACAAGAATGTGATGGTGTTTTGGAACACCCTGTACTTTCAGGAAAGGCTGGAATCATCTCAAAGTTGATTGCGCAGTGTGGTATGGACTGGAAGGTGACCCTCAGGCGATGAAGACTAGTTATCAACAAAACTGTTGGCCTAGGTGCCCTAGCCAATAACCAGGTCGGTGTCGTCTCAGTAAAGAAAGTTTTGGTGAAATAATAAGAAATACTATTGTCTGGTTTGTGTGTTTTAAAAGTATTAACCTCAGTGGAGTTGCCTGTGTTTTAGAAGGTCATCAGGTGAAAAGGTATTGTTGTCGTAATAGCATACACAACACATAAAACATATTTATAAGAACTGCTATTGAAAAGAATATAACATCTTGTTATGAACGTTGTGTTATGGTTCGTTATATGCAGTCATAGATAAAGCATGTTTACGTGGACGAAAGACAAAGTTAGAAAGTATGTGAAATATGTAAAGGAAAAGAAAACGGAAACGAGAAAAATATGTCATATCATGCAACATAATATTCTGAAAATATAAGAAAAAATAAGCTAACTGGAATTAGAAAAAATGACTGAGAATAAAGATAAATATATTTCTCACAATCGTTTACGTCAAAACGATGTGTGCAGAAAACATGTTTAGTGGAAGTTACAAAAAAATCTCAGACATATGAACGACTTCAGCAAGCAACAGTGACATGAAAAGAAATAGTCTTATGAGTTCATAACGCTAATGGAGAGATCTGAAAGTGACAAGAAATAACTATATCCTTGTTTTTTGGACACAAATGTGTATTAATTTAACTTTGTTGCAATATATCCGTATTTTAAAAAAAATAGACTACACAACAATATGTATGAAAGAAGAGAAAATATAAGTTGTTTACTGAAATGTTATATTGTCTGTAATAGATAAAAACATTTTTTACAAAACAAATATGTTTATGGCGTTCTGAAAGCGTGTTAGAAAAGAAACGAGAACAACTAGTTTTTTTCGGAAATATTATGCTATATTTTTGGTTGATGGAAATGAACTTGTGATATATTTTGACTCAATACAAGATGTGGTGTAAGGAGAAAGGTCAAGTTGACATTGTGGCTTGCAAAATATATTGCGGCTTGGATGAACAAAACAAGCGGTTACTCACGGAAAATCAAAGCAACTAACATGTATTGAAAAGAAACAAGTAGTTATGGTTTTTCCTTGTTTCCAACTGCCGATATGAAACACGGAAAACAAAATAAGAACTAGAAAAACATTAAAATATAATAATATGAGGACAAAATGAGGCAAAAATCTGACACACTACAAATTATGATATAATTATTAAATAAAGAAGCAAAATATTATGAAAATAACGTTTCCTTTACGTATGCAAGTATGTTCATAAAGGTATCCACACAGGGTTCTCAAACCTACAAGTAGAGTACATGTGGCCACCATTATGAGAATATGCTACATTTAAACATATTTTCATAAAGGGCTTGACCTCTGACCCCTCAAAGTGAAAGATCCTGAAAAAGCAGAAAAAAATATTAGAATGATATTATGATAACTGCGCATTTTCATAAAGGTTTTCAATAAGGCTCCCCAAACCTAGAAGTGAAAAACCTATGCAAGAATAAAAACTACCTATATAAAAACTAAAATGATAAATTCATATATAATACACTTATTATACAAGCAGAAAGAATAATTAATTAATAAATACTTGTAATGATATGATTTTATATATAGAAATGCCCACTAAAATAAAAACTAAATGAACACTAAATGAACACTTCGTATATCCAGAATTACCAATAAATACTGAAAAGGAATTGGATGTTTGCTTGCAATCCTGAAAAAGAAAAAAAAAAGCAACGGATGATGAGTTTTCCCATAAGGAAATGGTCGGGTGGAGTTAAGGAGAGACTGTGTTAGTCCGTAGAACGTATTTGGATATTAAACATTTTTTTAGGAATATGTGTGCCATGCTAAGGAAATGAAATGATGGTATCGGTTTGTTAGTTATGGATGTCACAGTAATGGACAACTGAAAATAAACTAAACTTAAACGAAAGTAAAAGCCATTACAAATATCTTTATCAGGTCAAATACACTGTTGATGTGGCTTTGCAGTGAGCAGTGAAGTGTTTGATGTCTTACGAAATTGTTCGTAGGATTACTTTAGTATCTATTACTAATTAAGTAATACTTTATTATATTAGAAATTTTAGAGTAAGTTGATTTATGGATAAACCTCACTTCAGCTTAAATGTCCTAAAGTTCACGATATGATATATATCTAAACATGAAAATTTATCTTTCACGATTTATATACGAGTTGCAGGATATTCATGTATTGTAAAGAAAGGAAATTAAAACAAATATTTCTTAGAGATCGAGAATTTAACAAAACTTAGTTATTTTTAGTAAAACTCATCTTTATTCCGCTGAAACTTTTCTTCAGTGTAACGTTTTATATGCGTTGAACTCCTGTTCCTCTAGCAATCATTACTAATCACAGTTCATTGATCCGTATTTTATATTAATGATGCTTCTAGCAATGTTCATCATTTGACTGAAACACATATTATCAATTTCATTTTCCAAAGGAATTATTTTAAAGTTTCAATTTGGTATTATGTAATCGGGAAGAATTCAAGGATTGTAAAACAACTTTGAAAGAAGAAAACATAAGATTGTCAAACAAAGAGGCTAGTATATTATGCTGGTATAACATATCCATGAGCAAATTATTCGGTCGAAGAAAAGCAAGATTATTAGTATTTTATCATTTTAACAAATAAAAAATGACGGAAGTTTGAATACGTTGTATAAAAAGGTTAGTCTCACAAAAATAAGACAAGATAACAAATCAACTCCAAGGAAGAATTTTACAATTCAAAAATAGGAAATATAGTAATAAAATAGAATTTGATGTCTTTCTCTAGAATAAATAGAAGAGATACAATGTTCCAGACAAAATCGAAGAACGTATGCTACTTCCCAGGATGAGAGGAAAGGCAAAATATGCTTTAGAGCCTTGATCACGAGTTTGCTAAGTTTGTATAGTTTGCATAGTTTGTATAGTTTGCTAAGTAGCAGCTAGTTATGACATCTACTCCATTATTCTCAAAATCAACTGCCCATATCTTTGTAAACTATACAGGACGCTGGCACGATCTACACAATGGCAATACCTCACTTGTGATGTTTTCAAGAATAATTAGGAAGTTGACGCTGAAACTGAATTATTATTATTATTATTGTGATTATTATTATCGTTATTTGTATAATCGGTTATTGATATATTAAGCCACTATGGATATCCATCTTGCCTAAAATGTATGCACATTCAATTGAAAGGAACATCTTTTATATTTCATCCTATCTCTATCTATGTATATTTAAGGTATTTGAGCCGTATCTGATGCATAATCATAGTATTAGAATTTGATCAAGATTTTACTGTCATTTTCGTGAATTTTAAATTGAATCATAATTTTAGTTGTGTAGTTTATGACTAATACCACGATCGATCGATCGATCTATCTATCTATCTATCTATCTATCTATCTATCTATCTATCTATCTATCTATCTAT
>JAGDQP010004038.1:0-27550 GCA_022664845.1 Lepisma saccharinum | reverse complement strand
TATCTATCTATCTATCTATCTATCTATCTATCTATCTATCTATCTATATATATATATATATATATATATCTATCTATCTATCTATCTATCTATCTATCTATCTATCTACCTACCTACCTATCTATCTATCTATCTATCTATCTATCTATTAAGTACTAAAATACTGCTTCTGGTATTTTCATGTTTCATCATCTTGAGACTATACGAACAGACGCATGTATTAAGTATATATTCTCCTCTTCATTTTCAATATAAGAGAACAAGTGTGAGTCTCTCAACCAATATGTGTATTTGTAATCAACTCATTAGAGTACAACAAACTAAACTTTGGCTTGCGTGTGTTTCATTGCAAACATTCCGGTAGTTATATTAAAACACATTGAAATAAACATGGATAGTTTTTAACATATTTCATAATATGAATTTCTATACCATTGTATTATTTTTACTAGTTTTTAATATTTATATTATATACTCACGCTTATTACAGAAATCACTGCTAATACATTGCGCGCTATATGTCAGCCGCTTCTGGAACGGGTAACACTCACATCCGTATAGACGTCTGTTACAATCGTATTTCTCCTCCGAAAAGCAATACGATTCACAATTGCTTCCACAGGTCGTGAATGTTTCTCCGCGATCCTTACACCCTGAAATTGCATTAACACCAATAAGTCTCAATATATAAAGGTTCAAATTATTTTAGATCTGTGCGTAATTTTGCCCAATAAAGGCTTTTACCATTTGAAATTTCATATATCAGAAGAAAAGTGTTCAAGATGACAATATGCTATATTTTTATTTTAAGTAAAATAGCTTAACATTTTAAAAACAGTGAGTGAATTCTGCCCCATGCACTTGTTGAGAAACTTCCCTGTATTTAACCCGTCGTAATTCCGTTTCTCAGTTCCAGTTTCCGTGCTTCCTTCAAGGAAGTTCCTATTCATGTGGCCGTATTATATCAGGCCTTACACATGTTGGGAAGTGAAGATTTAAAATGGCATTTATATTGGACCTGAGTTCCGATTCATATAATTAAATCACATAAGGCTATAACAAGAATCTTAGATTTTATTACATAATTATTTTGTGGAGGAAACATGTTTTTAAATCAGCAGTGAAGGTTCAATTGAACATAAGATCTAGAAAAGGTTAACACTACCAAATACTATATATAATTCATGGTAATGTACAAAATTTCACATCAAATGAATTTTGCTGTCAATCTACGTTTCCAAACCCCATTGCAAAATCGAATCATAACTTGATCTTCCAGATACTATACTATAAAATATAGGAATATCTTTGAAAGGGTGATCACGGGAATATTTCGTAGTGTGTGTATCCCCTTTGGATCAATTGCCAACAATCACAATCTTTAAAATAGATATAAATTATGATAATTTATACATTGAGATTTAAACCTTACATCTTTTGTTTTGATGATTACTAACATGTTTCATCAGGTTTTCTTTAAAACTTGATGCAGAAAAGATCAGGAGTAACGTTGATTTTTTCTGCCAGTTTATATGTTAATACTTCTTGTCAATATTAGTTCTTCAAGAAGTAAAATTCATAGATTCAACAAGTTTCAGTCAACATTAAATTTCTTACTATTATCTTTTTCAATTTTCAAATAACTCATATTATTCAAATACATAATAAATGTTGGCGAAATCACGAATTTCAAATAAGTTACAAGTGTTAAAATATATAGAAACATTTATGGCAAAGAGATTAAGTTCAGAAGATTCGGAAGGCCACCATCACAGTCACTGAAGATCGTCATCATCAACTATGTCTTCGAAATCATTGGAAAAGTCTGTATGAACTGCTTTCTCATTTGCCGCCAAATAAGTGAACAAGCCATCAGAACCTCTTACCTCTTCCATCTCCATGTATGGTCCAGATCCTTCAGGAAACATTTCATCTGCTACAACGGTAGACTTCATGTTAACGGTTAACTACTTATAATTATGGAAAGTGACAAACGTTCCGTCAAATAAATCAAAATTACAGTAGGAATATCTCATCTAATTCCTTGCCTTTGGATATGGTTCCCAGGGTTGAAGCTACATTGCTTTTTGAATTGTCATGCTTATTCTTTGGATAAGAAATGTGCTTGCTCTATCATCACTAGATGATTCTGTGATACGCTTACCTATTTCTTTTATGAAGTTGAGGCCTTCTTTTCCCCATGAACCACTGGATTCGATAGCAATGGGTATGAAATGGTACTTCTGTGTAAAATTATTATATTTTCTTCTTTTTTTCCGCTTCTTTTCGACTGGCGATATTTCCCACCTGGATTGAGGAAAAAGGGAGGTTGGAAGGAGCGAACGTGTCTGAGCAAGTGAAGTCCCAAATTAACGGTTTGCCTCTCTTCCAGTGTAACAGAGTAATTCCATCTCATATTTTACCGTCTGTTCTGCTACATCCAATAGGTTCTCCTACTGAAGAATGCCTGCTGAGATTAGTGCTCTCATTATAATGCCATTAACATTCGAGTGACGAGGATGTCTACCTGCGCTTTTGAAACAAGAATGGCCATATAATCCTTTTTAATTGCTTCAATTTTACATGACTTGCATTTGTGACTTTCACAAATATCTGCACCCAGGCGAATTCCAACTGCTATTCGGAAACATTCATTACTGAGGTGAAGGTAGAGCTTTGAGCCAAGCACCTGCTTCGAAGGAAGACTCGGCAATTATTCTGGCTTTGTCTTGTAAGTTTTCTGCAGTCTGAAGTAAAAAGGATATGTGTGATTTGATTCAAAATAAAGTTGAGTTTCTAAATCGGATCAGCCGTTTGGGCTCCACACTGGTGGAGCGCCCAATGGCAACGAAAAATGCAAAGTTGCCAAACGTACTGTGATAATCATAGCCGCATTATGTCATGTAGTAATGAAACGGAAAGCAAGGAAGAAGTATGCCGGAGGGAAGGAACAAGAATACTACACAACTCGGTTGCCATCATTACCGAAGTGGGGTTCAGGGGCGGGTAGGGGTAATGAAATTCGTAACGCGTTAAAAGTTGAAAGTTGTAAATGTCATAACATGTGAGTCAACGTCACAGGTGCGTTTCGGACAACAAAAGATGAAATAAAATTCCAATAAACATGGGTCCTACGCCGCCTCGTTTTCGAGATACAGGGTTGCCAACTTGGCATTCAAAATCGCCTCCTGATCAGTAGAATTGAAGACAAAGATGTGAACAAACGTCGGGAGGTTATTCCTGACTCTAAAAGAAGCAATAAAGTCCTCTTGAGATTGTCGAATTCCCGTGGATGTAAGAGATACAGGGCTGCCAACGTGGAATCCACAATTGAAATCTGACGATTAGAATTGACGATAAAGACGTGGAACCCTTCGATAGGTGATCTCTGAGATCATAACAAGCAATAAAGTCCTCTTGCATTGTGTTCGAATTCCTGTGCGTGTAAGAAATACAGGGTTGCCAACTGTGTGAGGCATTATCGAGTGTCACCTCAAAATAATTTATGAAAAAGGCAGCAAATGACAAATATACTCTTGTAACCTGATACCTACGGGAAAGGGATACGTGACAAAGCACACATCAGCAGTGTCGCACAAGCAATATTGTCACTCCAACAAAAACGCACAGTTTGTTAACTGGAACAGATACCTTTTATCGCACGAAAAGCTGTGGTATAAGTAGTGAATGAAATTAAGCGAAAGTTGATTTGTCAGTGTTGCCAACTACGGTAGCTATGAAGCTCGAACATGGAGAAAGTACGGTGACCTGATCGAGAAACTAACAAATGTAGCACAACACCAATACTGTAGAATGAAAGACTGCAATGTAGGCCGTAAACAGCATAATACGCAGCATGCAGGGCGTAACGGGTGTGACAGGGAAGCCACCGAAAACGGTACAGTTGTGAATAGCGTAGAAAGAAAATATGCCATATGATTTAATGTAGAAAACGTCACGTACATTGTTCCTATATCTCAACAATCCGGATGGTGTTTGTGTGGAATCGACAACTCGAACGTTTCCCGATAGATATGACAATACCACTTTTCGGGTTGCAACACTGCATAATAACCCTGCGTACCCTCCAAACCATAGAAACGATGCTTGAATATGCTTTCTGTACCTTGGATTCTTATTCATACGTATGCCACTAAACCCGACATTGAAAATCGTGAAACTATAAAATCTGTAAACATCGCGTGTCAATGTCGGATTCGAGGACATGCACCTATCCATTCCCGAAGGTAACGCGTTGTCACCGTTCGTACTTAGACACAACACTACGTAGTCATGGTACTTTATGCCATATGTGTACATGGTGTGACTGAGGGAAATACACTGAAATTCATTGTGTGATTGAGGAAATACCCGAACTCTACTGTGTGCATGAGGAAAGACACCTAAAATTCGTGACTGGGGTTATGAAAGTAAGGCAAAACAATGCATAATTTAATCGGGATTTTCTTCAGTTTCGAACCTGCACAGCCTCAGATACGTGCCATAAAAATAGGTCACTACTAGTTTAATAGCAATAACTTGTGTTGTTGCAATGTTGCAATAACATTTGTTCCTTTCTCGATACGGATACCGTACTTTCTGCATGTTCGAGCTTCATAGCTCCTGTAGTTGGCAACACTGGCAAATCAACTTTCGCTTAATTTCATTCACTACTTATACCACAGTTTTTCGTGCGATAAAAGGTATCTGTTCCAGTTAACAAACTATGCGTTTGTGTTGGAGTGACAATATTGCTTGTGCAACACTACTGATGTGTGCTTTGTCACGTATCCCTCTCCCGTAGGTATCAGGTTACAAGAGTACATTTGTCATTTGCTGCCTTTTTCATAAATTATTTTGAGGTGACACTCGATAATGCCTCACACAGTTGGCAACCCTATATTTCTTACACGCACAGGAAATCGAACACAATGCAAGATGACTTTCTTGCTTGTTATGATCTCAGAGATCATCTACCGAAGGATTCCACGTCTTTATCGTCAATTCCAATCGTCAGACGTCAATTGTGGATTCCACGTTGGCAACCCTGTATCTCTTACATCCACGGGAATTCGACAACCTCAAGATGACTTTATTGCTTCTTTTGGTGTCAGGAATAACTCCCCGACGATTGTTCACATCTTTGTCTTTAATTCTACTGGTCAGGAGGCGATTTTGGATTCCAAGTTGGCAACCCTGTATCTCGAAAACGAGGCGGCGTAGCACCCATGCTTATTGGAACTTTATTTCATGTTTTGTTGTCCGAAACGCACCTGTGACGTTGACCCACATGTTATAACATGTACAACTTTCAACTTTTACGCGTTACGAATTTCAGCATTTGAGATAGCGTTCACTGATTCCACATCCAGAAAGACGTAGCAGATTATAGGTTTTATTATATTAAGTTTATAAAATCTTCTGATACATTACATAATTGGTGTCCAGCTAAAAAGCCTAAAATATCGAGCGGATTTTCCAAGTTGAAATAATTATTTCGGGATGAAAAGTAGTGAAGAAGAAGATGTAAGTGGAGAGAGACCGTCCAACCCAAGAGGACAAGTTGAAGATAGGAGGCAACTATGGAGGAAAATTAATAATTTAGGCATAAATATAAAGAACAAATATCTGTAGACTCCAACATATTGAATTTATTCTTTTCCCAAATCCCTGATGTTATCGATACGAATATGAAGCACGAAACTATTAGCAAGCTTGGAGAAAATAGCAAAATTTGCAAAAATGATATTTACTATTTCACTTGCTTTTCCCCAATAAAAGTTCATGAGGCCATCAATAAGATAAAAAGTTCTGCTCTTGGCCCAGATGGCATTTCAATAGATTTTATAAAAGCGGTTCTACTTCATGTCTTGTACCCGTTAACAATAATAGTAAACTTGTCTATTATAACAAATGTACTTCCATCTGCTTGGAAACATGCCTACATTCGACCCATACCAAAGGTTAACACTCCATCTGCGCCTAATAAATACTGACACATTAGAATCCTATAATGTATTTCCAAAATACTAGAATTTGTTGTACACAGGCAAGTCATTTAAAACATAGATCAAAGTGACTTTCTCATAGAGAACCAATCCGGCTTTAGAAAAGGTCACAGCACAATGATAGCCCTAATTAAAATCACAGATGATATTCGGCAAACAATTAATCAACGACGAGTAGCCTCTTAACTCTATTAGATTTCAGTAATGCCTTTCAGTCAGTTGATCACGACATTCTTCTTGCAAAATTAGAACACAATTTTAAATTTGCCAAACATACAATCCAATGGTTTAAATCATAACTTAATGACAGTAAACAGGCAGTTTCAACTAAAAATTCTTGCTCTAAGTGGAGGAACATCACTTGTGGAGTTCCACAAGGACCCATTCTTGGATTCTTGGATTATTTTGGATCTTTATGAACGACATTGGATCACAATTCAATGAATGTAGTTATCACTTGTACGCAGAAAACGTACAGGCATATGTAACATCTGAACTTAATAACCTTACCAGTGCAGGTAATTGAATACATTCTGATCTAGAAAATATACATGTTTGGACAGAACACAATGGTCTGGCGCTAAATCCTAGCAAAACCCAATGCATAATAATAGAGTCCCCAAATATGGTAGCGAAAATCAACAGTCTAGATTCGTATGTTCCGAAAGTTCAAATAAGGAATGAGGAAATGAAAAGAGAAAATAAAGCCAAAGTCTAGGTGTTATTCTAGATGAAACATTATTATGGTCGGAACATGTAAAACAAATATGCAAGCGTGTGCATAGAAATATGCACCCACTCACTCAATCGTTTGAAGAACTTTCTTCCTTAATGTATTAGAATCACCTTTTTACAGTGTTTCTCATTCCCACTCTGCGATTACTTTGATAGAGTGTATACGGCTCTGTCTGTTATTCTAGCGAATAGATTGCAAGAAGTGCAAAATAGACGTGTTCGGTTTATTTTCAATGATAATAAGTAGGATTATTTATCAAACAAGTTCACCGCACTGGCATAGCTAAAACTAAAGGAGATAAGAATATTTAATATTCTTCTCCAGTTATTCAAGGCAGTAACTTCAAAGTCTCCTCCAAATCTAGCATACATGCAAAAACCTGTGCACCTCAATCATAAGATAAACACTCGTTCACATAATAATGTCACCATAAGGATACCAAAACACAGATCTGAAAACTATTTATTCCAAATCATTTGTGGCGTACGGCTTCAAACAGTGGAACAGTCTTCCTTGGCAATTCGCACAGTCAGTTCAGTCAATAGCTTTAGAAATAAACTTTATAGTCATTTTCTTACACTTCCTCATAGCAGTACAAAACAATGTTAATTCCATTGGAAGGTTTCTCTTCCACAAATAAATATGATATGCCGTCAATCTGCCTGTACTCTTGTTTCAATTTTACTTTCGTTTCCATTTTACAGCACATTAAAAATATACATGTATGTGAATTTGTGTGTGTGTGTGTTTGGTGGGGGGTTCTATGTAGGGTGTGGAAGGAGTACTTATTGTGTTCATGTAGCGGGAATGGGTAGAGGGATGGGTTAAAATTGGATACCATTAATAGTTTACATATATTTTTCTTTGTAATAAGTGTGGTTTGTATTTTTATATCTATATGTGCGAGTATATATCATGGTTGGGTAGAAGACAAGGCGATCAGCCTTAACTTTGCCATATTCAATAAAAGACTAAATAAAAAAAGTTAAACCTACAAGAAGTAGAAAATTCCGATACAGAAAGAAGCAGACATGACTGATACAGGAGAACAAGGGGCAACATGTACTAAATCTGAAAAAAAGAAGGAAGAAACTGCTAGCATTGGCTTATTGATGCAGGTGATGGAGAAGAATTTATGTAGCCTGAAGCAGGATTCAGTAGCAAACAAGGTAAGTAATTCATCGAAATGAACGGAAACATTAGCAGCTTCAAACAAGATTTCAGCAAGCTTGATAAGGAATTCAGCATACAGAAAAAGAAGATAGATCTAATGGAAACAAATTTTAATCAACTATTTACCGAACTCAAGGGACAGGTCGATGGCTATCGACAAGAGTGTCAAGCTAACTTTAATAAAATCCAAACACGAGTAAATGTCAAAGAAGAAAACCTCAATATTCATGACGAAGGACTTAACGTTTTGGGAAGTAGTGTAGAAAAACGGAAGAAAGATTGATCACCGTTGAGACTGAAATAATAAACTTAATTCCTTTAATTTATGATGATAAGAAAACGGGAAACAACGAATAGCTGTAGACGGAAATGGGAAAATAGAAGAAGGGTTTAGGAAGAGGATACCTTATCGGCCAATTGAAAGAATCCAACCAACTAGGGAAACAACTATACATAGACACCAGAGGGAAACCTTTCCTAAGACATACTATCAATGATAGGAAGAATATATAATCACTGAAGTATATAGATGAAATCAACCTTTAAGCTTCGTACACAAATTGATACAAGATTGAGGAAAGTTGAGATCAACTCGTGATGTAAGGGTCAAAGATGATAAGCATATACCCAAATGGAATGCGAATGTCCAAGATGCAAGTCTAACAAAACATCTGGAAAAGCTGACGCTTTTTGTGAGAACCATCGGATTATCAGAAGAAGACTACACGTACTTACTCGGCAGAGCTATGACTGAAAGCGTCGATGGTTAGTTTCACCTTGAAAAATAACCTTATAGTTGTTATCAAGACTTCTGCTTTAAATTTATAAAGAAATATGCGGATATGAATAGTATTGAGAGAAGAAAGAAGGGAATAAACCTAACTTGTGCACCGTCACGAGTTTGGAACAAGAAACTGCAAATTTCATAACTAAATTGACAATAATCGACCACGATATCACAGACGAAGAACTTTTCCAAGAAACGGTGAATATTCTTCCGTACGACTTACGAAAATTACTAACTTGTACCAATATTGACCACACACAGAGGAACTACCAGTGTTTTTGGAGAAACACAATAGTCTTCGAGGATGAAAAAGCATTGTATTTAGGCCAGAAGAAAATAAAACAGGAGATAATCGGGACAACATTAAAGCACATTCTAAAAACCAAAATCAGAATAAAAACAACACTGATGACAAAAAGACAGGAAGAGGGTACAGTGGATACCAAGCAAACTAAGAATTTGGAAAACAGAAACTCTTCTCGACCTAAAATAAATGACAATCGGAAACTTTCCTGGAGAGACCGAAGCAACAATCAAATTAAACTATGCCTCGATACAATATATGAAATTAAAACTACAGCAATAGTACATGAACAAGGGAATAAAAATGAAGGATTCGTATACAGAGATGATGAACAGTGCAATAAGGTTTCCTTACCATCAAGGGACAAAGCATTAAACTAGGTATCCGTTAAGAAGCTGATGCCTACTCCTTTCCACAAACTACGTTATTCTATGATCATTCAACCAGCAAGACAATTACGAAGACATGTCCGTAACAACCGAACAAATTAATTCAGAAATTAATTGTTTAAAAACTCAACTGAAGAACAGAAAATTAAATTTACATAACTTCTGATAAAATAAATAAACGTATTTAGCAATAACTATGGATGCCATAAAACATATATCTACCATCTGAAATTTAAAAAGATATCATTATCAAAGCTAAACAATATACTGTAGCCCTTCATAAAGGAAGCAACAAGGGCAGAATTAAGAAAATGAGAAACTTGAAATATTATTGAAAAAACAAAACGAAAGCCCAAACAATAATCCATTGTACATGGTTAAGAAAGGAGAGGGAGCAGTAAGACAAATCCTCAATTCAAGAAAACTAAACCAATATAGTATATAACTCAACAAAAACAAGTAGAATTTATAGCCAATGTACTCCACAGCTATTACAGAGCTTAATACTTTAGTAATTTCTATCTATCTTGGGAATATTTCGAAATTAGATTTTCTAATCAAAGCAAACCACATACAGGTTTCCGTTTTGGTAATCATTCACTTCAGTGTGTACGGCAACCTTACGGCATTTCCAGTGCCGTGGCTGTTTTCATAACCATGATGAACAAGATGTTTGGACTTGAAACTACAAATTGCCTACGAATCTAAGTAGAAGACATGTGCGGCTTCATCAAATATTTTGAAGAACATCCAGAAAAAATAGAAATAATACTTAAAACCTTATTAGAAAATGGATTAACTCTCAAATTAAATAAATCATATTTTGCAACACAAGAAATTAAAATCTTAGGATATATAGTTTCTGGAAAAGGAATAACATTGATGAGGGTCAAGAAGAGGCAATGATCAATTATCCAAACCAAGAATGAAGAAATATGTAAGCAAATGGATGGGTTTTTGTAATTGAAGGAAGAAGTTCATTCTAAACTATAGCGATTGAACCACTCGCAAAATTACTCAGAATAGGGAATGAAATAACACGGGATGACATCACTGAAAAAACATTTCATCAGCTAAAGATTGCACTTAATAATATCCTAATTCTATGGCAACATATATTTGAGAAACATTTGTATATTGCCACCGATTCCTATACTGTTGGTATTACAGACTATCTTGGACAAGGGCCTTTCGAAGAAGAAGAGATGATCTAATACGTGAGCAGGACTTTAACACCTATCAAAAGGAAGTTAGCATCTGTGTTGGAATAATTTCAAGAGTACCAAATCAGAACACATCACCATTTACTCAGACCACCAATGTCTTAAGCACCTATCTAACAATAGTTTATGGAATAACCGGATAAATCGATGGACTTTGTTATTACAACTATACGACTTTACTATTACGTATATTTCTGAGCAAGTTAATATAGCAGCAGATACTCTTGACAGAAATTCATTCGGAATACAAGATCAAGAACACATGGTAACTCTTATCATTTGATTAAATTTGGTAAAGGGGCTTCGATTACCAGGCAATGAAAAATTAAAGGCGATATTTATATACTTACAAAGGAAAAGGAAAACGCATTGAGGAAAGAGGAAGACAATTCAAAATTGAGCAAACCTTAATCCTCACTAAACATATAAAGGAAAGATTCTGGACAATGTAAGTCCCGGATGTAGACAATGAACTAGTAATAAGGAAATTGCATGTTTAAAGGGGGTCATTTTGGAATTAAGATAACTTGGTACGCAATTCCGAAATATTTTTATTCGATGGAAATGAAAAAAGAATGTCCAGACCTATGTAAGCAACAGCACTAAGTGTATGGAAATCTATCCTAACCTAAGGGGAATAAATAAAGTAGATTAACACGTTGAAGCAGAAAGTTCACCTCAGCTAATACCACCACAGTCAATAAGTTCGTGGTCTGGATGCTGTGTGGCGATACAGGTGTACTACAGCTGAGACGTGACGTCCTGAGGAATCAGTGGAAGTTCCTGTCTCGACCCAGCAAGAGGTAGGTGTGTGCATAGAGTGTAAACAGACGTAATGTCTCTGTTGTTAAAGGACTTGAATACGCCGCAGCACATTTGGAGAACGTCCCAGTTTGAGCAACGGGCAAATATCAAGTTCTGTAAAAAAAACTAGGCGTATCCCCAATAGAAACGTTAAAGATGAACAGACAAGTGTACGGTAACAGCACCCTGGGCCACATTGCTGTATTTAAATGGCACCAACGTTTTGCGGAGGGGTGAAACATTTTAGAGGATGATGAACGTACTGGTCGGACAACAACAGTCCGAACAGAACGCAAGATCAAACAGGTTGCAATAATGGTGTGTGCTAATCGTTCCCAGTAGGTAGACGACATCGCAGAAGCAGTACGGATCATCCATGATATGTGTTAAAAAATTCTGACGTTTGACTTGAACATGTCTCGTGTCACCCAGCACAGTGTGCCACGTATTCTTGCACAAGACCAACGTGAAGAGCGGATAACCATTTGCTGTGACATGATCAGTAGAGCTGATGCTGATGATGGAACGTTCCTGAACCGGATAATAATAGGATATAAAACATGGTGTTACCTGTACGATCCACAACTAACGAGATAAGCAGTCACTTGGAAATCACCATAACTCCAAAATGCAAAAACCTGAGACAGGACAGGTCATAAGGGGATGTTATGCTTGAACTGTTTCTCGACTCGCAAGAAACTGTCCGCATGTAATTCATCCCACAAGGAACCAATGTCAACAAGACTCGCTACAAGGAGATGCTTCGCCGCCTACGTGAGTCAATACGCCGTAAGCATCCTGATGTTTGGCACAGGAAGAACTGGATTTAACTGCACGACATCGCACCTGCACATGGCACTGTCCTTGTCCAGGAGGAGCTGGCAAGGGAGCAGATCACCGTTTTGCGATATTGTCCATACTCACCTGATCTCTCACCATGTGATTTCGATCCCTTTCCCCGCTTGAAAGCTAAGATACGTGGGCATCACTTTCATTCTCCCGAGGAGATCATCACTGCCACAAAGGATGCCCTACGAGAGATGTCTGCTAACGCCAACATTTTTCAAACTTGTCAACGGCCCTACGAACGTTGGTAGACTTGCATTGCTGCCGATGGTGACTATTGTGAAGGTCATCGTGGATATGTGGAAGTGTCTATGTCAGTGTCTTTGTGTGTGTGTTGACGTTTACGCCAATCACAGCAACAATGACGACATCTGGGTTTCACTGCTTGCCTATATTCTAGATGCCAGTCCACGATTTTATTGACAATACTAGTATTACACAATATTATCGGCCGTCTACCACAGTCAAATGGATATGAATATATATTTTTCATAGTCAATGTTTTCACAAAGTTTACTATGATGTATCCACTCAAGAACGCAACCACAGGAGAAGTATTAAACAGATTTTCAGTTTATGGGAAACATTACGGGTTCCCAGAAAGGGTATTATCCGATAATGGTTCTCAATTTACTCCAAGGACGTGAAAGAAATATATGGAAGAAGAGACAATACAATACCATTACACAACTCCTTTCCACCCACAGAGTAACCGAATCGAAAGATATAACGAGAAATTTGAAGATTATTCAGGTTATTGTTCAGTAGGAACCATACAAAATGGAATCGATAAATCAAGAAAATAGTCTACTTTCTTAACAATTCTGTAATTGAACATTCCGTGGGAACTCAGTAAGACAGACTTTTACGTACTCCAGATCGTTGTTTCCTACATCGGATTCTGAAACAACGAAACGACAGAAAAGTCCAACCGGACCCACAAGCAGTAGTTCTTTTTCACAAACAGGCAAAGTAAACTAGAATCCAAGGAAGTACATAAAAATTACTGGGTCATTAATGCATCGGAAAACACAAAGAATGTGCTCTGAAGCAGAACATCAAATTGCAAAATTATTTGATTTATATGAGATATCATACATGGTTACCAAAATAGCTGTAAATCTAGCCACTATCAAAGACGTCAAAACCAACTCAATAAAGATGAAAAATCTAAAAAATTTAAAATTGTACAAACGCCTTCCTGAAAAAAATACGACCTACTTGTGAAGGCTACGAGTGCAACCTGACCAGGATATTAGAGTCGTCGGCAGCAGTCCAAATGCGGCAGCATACGGCGGCAGCAGTCCTCTCCACAGAAAAGATGCTTCAGAGTGTCATCCTACTCCATGAAGTTAGGATACTATCTATAAACGCCTGAAGTGATTTCTTAATGCAGAGATTTGAAAACTGACATCATTATTCTAAGCATTTAAAGCTATTAAATGAAAGTGATTTTAGAGTTGTTAAAGTCATGACAAAAAAGAGGAAGTTAAGTGAAAATGAGTGAGAATTCGTGAAAAAGAAACACTATATTTAAGTGGCTAAAGAAAAAGAACGTTTTTTGAAAACTTTTAGCTTCCAAAAAAATTGATTCATTGAGAGGTATAATGTAACGCCACTTACGTTCGTTCCATAAAATTCAGTGTTTTCCCTTCCCCTGAATTACATTATATAGAATCACCATTTTGGGCATTTATAGAATTATATTCTATATGTAACGGTATGGATTCGAAAATTAAGTTATCCGCGATAATTAAAACAAACACTCGGACCTTTCAGAGAATTAAGATTAAAAAATAGCAGACTTTATTATCGCCATAGACCTGGGAAAGATGTTAATTCCCGTCTATTGAAAAAGAACAAATTAACATGTGTGTGTGTGTGTGTATCCTGTGGCGCTGTGACGTCACTCAACCAGGAGTATATAAGCGCATTCCGAGCAGAATCAGAACTGTTCGACCCTACGGCCGAAACCACATCTAGCTCTTTTCCTGGGTGTTTTCTTCTTTAGACACTGCACTAATAAATCATTATTATCTTAAAACATTTCAGTATCCTTTACTAGGTTTATGCTTATTACATTGCTTTATCGTCATACGCTTTATACACTTATACACTTTTATTATCATTCTCTCTTATAGCCTCATTATCGAGAACGCCTTCAGTCAGGTGGGCTGGGTTTCCTATTTACCTTGTCATGTGAGTACACGCTTTGAGTCAGGTTTACAATTACGATAGCTGCTGAACGCCTTTAGCCAGGTGGTCAATGGTTCACAATCTTTCTTAGTTTCGGAACGCTTCAGACAGGCGGCACGAGGTTATTTAACCATCCTAAAAGCAGCAGAACACTTTCAGACATGTGCGTAGTTGTTTTCCTTGCTTCTTCACGCCTCCAGCTAGGTGAGAAAGAGTCCTATACCTTCCTTGGTATAGTGTATTTCTTCAGACAGGCAGGCTTATGATACTCATCCTCTTTTCATTGTTTCTTCATGTGTTTTCATGTTTAATTAATAATAAGGATTTGCCTTTCAGCATTTGAGATAGCGTCAGGTAATCACACACCCAGAAAGCAGTGGCAGAATATAGTTATTATTATATTAAATATATTGATAATATAAACTACTAAATATAGTACTCCCTGTGGCCATTACAGTTTGAACAAATTAGTCCGCGTTGTCTAGTGGTTACAAGTGTTGTTTAGATACAAAATAATACAAACTATGGTGGCATTCACAAGCAAATACAAATGTTTATTAATGAAGAAGCCAATGAAAACTATGTAGAAAGACCAACACTTCAACTGAAAATCATCAGTAAGAATAGTTAAAATCGGCCCAAACAACCAGAGCCTCGCTCTCCCAAATATGCAAGGGGCTATGTAATTGGCTTGTTACATAATAAGTCATGTCCTAAATAAAGCTTGCAAATCTCTTTTTCAAAGTTTATACAGTTGTTAAATAGATAGAAGGTAGAATTATTGAGTAGAATTCTGGGTTCGAATCCCGGCGGGTCTTTTTGAGTTTTTCCTTTTAAAATTGTTTCCTAGATTGAATTCATTTACTTATTTCATTGATGGCGTTTAGTCACTTTGGCTCATGTAGGAATAGTATAGGGGGAAGGTGGGGGACAATGCCCAAATAACTAAAAGGAAAAGTTGGGACTGTATTTTGTGTTTGCTTTGGCCTGATTTTAGTATACACTTTGTATAGTTGTTGCTTTACCATTTAATTATTATTTATGATAATAATAATTATAATAACATATCGTTGATATTGTTTTGTCTGTATACACAATTTACTCTATATTTATTGTTTGGTTGTTATAAATATTTTTTCTAATACCAGTTGTTCTTTAATTGCTGTTTATATCGTCATCAGTTGTAGTCTGATAGTCTTTTAAGAACAGGCCCTATACTTTTGTGGTTAGTTGGATTCTGAACCTACTACTTATTTGTCCCCAAAAGTTCTAATCGGTTTCGTTATCTGATATATCTTGCAAGGTGCGCACCTGCTTGTTTGAAAAAAAAAATGTTAATTTATTACGTTGTTTTGTTTATCATTAAGCTCGAATCCGTGTTTGTTTACTACGCACTTATAACGAATAAATGTAGTTAATCAACACTGGCGGTATGGTATGAGCATTATTTGACATTTTCTTATGAGAAATGGGTTTCTATAGTTTTGTTCAACGATGACAAAACTTGGTTGAATAGAAGTGCCCAAGAAGAGGACACGTGGTGTCATCTGTTGAAAGATTGTATTCATTCTTTGTCATTACATATCTTGGTGTCTTTAGAGCATTGACATTTTACGTACTCAAAACATTTGAATTTTTTTTCAAAGTTTCATTAAAATGGGGGTGACACATTTTGTGCTAAGCTTAACAAATTAGTAACCTTTTGTTAATATTACCTGTGTACTGCCCAATCGGTAAGTGTTTTGAGTTAAGTTTAATCTTTTTCATTTTTCTATTACTCCAAACGTGTGTGAGAAGAGCTGTTCCAAGGATGGATATATTTTTGTTTGTAGACGATCTGTTTCATATGTGTTCGAACTAGAGATGTATGCTGCGGAATTTAGCTCTTCAACTCAATCAGTTTGTGGCGCTTTATTATTTTCCAGGTAGGGAAATTGATTCGTATTTTTTTTTCAATATTAACCTTTTATTTGTAGAAAGAAAATTAGTGTGGATAATAGTAGGAATGTACCAGCATACTTTACATCGTTTCTTATTGTTCGATGGAGATGTGACGTATAGCGCGGGATTTGACACCTTGGCATTTAACAATTCCTTCTCCAGCTTCCTCCAGTAGGAGCTCCTTCACCGCAACTTCTGCCACGACCTCATATATTAACATAGTGATAATGATGTAGGTTACTGAAAAATTTACAGAAGTGATAGTTCATCCTAACCTAACTTAATGCGAGACTTTAGTAACTGAATTGTATTGACCCCCTTCCTTGGTGGGATTATTTATCCGGCCTGTCTTTAACACTTTGAAAATTTAATAATAAGAGTTGTATTGACACAGATTATATGATGTTATTTATTTAATTTTGACTTTTTGCCACTATATCCCGACAAGAAAAAACCCTTGGACTATAGTTTGTAAACGCTTGGTGATGGAAATGCTAATGGAGATGAGTAGAAGTACGAGCGAATCCCGGGTATGCGGCAAACTCCAGCTAAAAGCTAATACCCTAGGACTCACTGATGCGTCACCGTTTCACAATGGCACGCGAACATTGGACCCTCATCACTTTGGACAAGTCCTGTCAGTTTGACATGTTCAAAGGCGGTGCTCCTGGAGTGGTGGGAGTAAGTGGATTTGTGCTTCTTTGTGTAAGTTCATTTGCCCATGTGTTAAACTGAGGTTAAGGAATGTTGGTGTTGGAGTGTGGTTATCAGTCGCCATAGCCACCTCAAACATTGACAAAGCTATTCCGAGCGTTGCTATTACAATCGTGTCTTATTATAAGTTCTCCGCAGCGTGCAATTGTCCCGCACGGTGGGTGGATCTACCGTGTATATTGGCAAGTGTTAATGGGTATGACATTGTTCCTTGTTCCCTCTGAATAGGTTGCTACATTGGGTGAAGCAGTAGATAAAGCTTGTGAATTTGAGGTGTAATGTGATATCATGAATGCTACCAAACTAATTAGAAAAATACGATCACAAACTTTTGACACGCAATCAGACAAAGTTTTTCAATTGGATAAGACATCCCAAGTAAAGAGTGTCTCCTCTATTTTACTGTCATTGATAAAGATGCTTTTGTATGGCCCAAACAGTCAACAGCAATTTGATAACAATTCTCGGCAAGAAGCATTTACAATTACTCAACTCATCAGCTACAACATGATAACTAATACAACTTCCAGTGATAAGCTGCGTCACGAACGGTGTAGAGAAACACCATTTCCCATTTACATAGCTATGATGATACTCTCTAAAACAAGAAAGAAGGATCTAGTGGACAAGCTACACACGTTCGGAATAGGAATATCGTATGATAGAGTGTTGCAAATTTCCTCTGACCTGAGTCAAAATGGGTGTGAGTATTTCGAAGAAGTAGGAGTTGTTTGTCCCCCTCACCTTCAGAATGGAGTATTTACCACAGGTGATGTTGATACTAAAGACCACAACCCTTCATCCACAACCTCTGTGAGTCTTTCCATGGGACGGGGATCTCACTACAACAACACTTTGTAGAAGATGAAGATATCAATATGCCGCAAGTCAAGTTTAGAAATCAATCTACTTCCAGAAAAGTTCCAAATCTTCCTGAAAACTATACAATAGTTACACCAGTCTTTCAGAACGAACATTTTACAGCTATTACCGAAGGTAATAAGCCAGTACTTATCAGCTATATTCAGTATGATTGTTCACAACAGACAAAAAGTGACTTCAACATGTAGAGTGTGAGATATCAAAGGATCCTCAACAGTCTATACAGTGTATCTCGTGGGGAGCATCCAGATCAGTATTGGAAGACTGTAGAGAAAAACCCCTAACTCATTGTGCATTACTACCTATGTTTCCAGACGCTGCACATACATTAGCTATGATAAGACATTCAATGTAAGTAGTAGCGGGTGCTGTAAATCATCTAGATGAAGGACAAACACCAGTTATTACTTGTGATACTCCTCTGTATGCTATTGCAAAACATATTCAGTAGGCATTTCCTGAAAAGTTAGGTGAAGACAGGTATGTTGTGATGATCGGGGGCCTTCATCTGAAGAAGGCTATCATGAGTGTACTTGGTGATCTTTTAGATGGAAGTGGCTGGGTTGAATGTATCACTGAGGCTGGGTTGACGTCTTCTGGTAGAGCTCAGTCTTATATCAAAGTGCATCATATTACAAGGACTAGCTATGCACATAAGGTGACATTATGTGCCTTGTTTGTCTTGAGAAAACAAGCTTATACTCAATATATTAATGAGTATGAAGAAAAAATTTTTACGAGCCTCATCTGTTTGAACAGTGGTGTAAAGTCAATTGTGGAAGAGTCCCAAATTTTGCATATTGGAGACCAGTGATGGAACTACATGACTCGCTTTTGGAATTCTTGAAATCAATCCGAAGTGCCAACTTTGATCTCTATGTGAACTGTCTGACAAGATTGGTTCCTTGTTTTTTTGATTAAACACCAAAACTGTGCCAGATGGCTTCCAGTGCATTTGCGTGACATGAAAAATCTGCCAGACATGAATCCCAGAATTTATCAGGAGTTATAAGCAGGGAAGTTTACTGCTAACATTACCAAGAAAATTATTTTCTGCAATGGCATTAAACCAAGAGCATGAACAGTGTAATGCTCACGTAAAGGGGGGTGGAGGTGCAGTGGGATTAACAAAAAACCCAGATGCTTTGAGGCGATGGATGGTACCTGGTCTTGAAGTAGCAAGATTGATACAGCAATTCGAAGAAGGGTTTAAAAAATCTATCACAGACTCAAAGGAACACCGTGAATCATCACCAAAATCCCAGTCTCTATTTTACACACACGTAAAAACTTTTATAAACACTATTGAATATTTAGGCAATCCATTTGAAGACAGCAGCCAAGACCTCAGAAATATACATAATAAAGTCATTGTCTCTCAAACTGAAATTACGGATTTAAGGGAAATAAGAAAAAATCTCCGCGTTTGACCAAACAGGCGATGAGGATCAAATCGTGATGGTAATCATTGTGAATCCTGATGCTAAAACTATGCAAAATTAAGTTTTTCGAGCTCCTTCTGATCCCAGTGAACTCGAGCTATCCATTCAGTTGGATAATAATTACCTACCCACACATTCATTTGGAATTGACTGTTCAGATGGAGATGTTCCGTGCAGTGATATACAACGTATCTTTGTCAAGTATACGAAATTCATAGATACTCTGTATACTCCTGGTCAGCGTCGGCAAAAGTATTTACAACAGCTACTTGGAAAGACCATTGTTAACCTCGAGGCCGTCCAGTGTCCAAATTCTAAGCAACTGTTATTCTCTGGAAGTCTTTGTGCCCATTACCAACATAAGATTTCAACATTTTGCTGCGAACTGTACGAAGCTCAGTGTTAGGCCAAATACTTAAATATCATGATCTACCACAATAGTTTTCCCACTATCCATCATGAGTATATAACCCCTCCCCATTACTCCAAGCTACAGTGTACTCACAGTGCATGATGATGAAAAGCGTACGTCAGCTTGACTATGTGAAACCATGAACTCCTCGACGTGGTGTACATTGCCGTACAGCATTCATATTAAGTGGCATATATGCACGGGATACAATACGTGCAATCTTACAATCACGTGTTGCCTTAAATGTGAATCTAAGTACGTTGTATCGTGAAGGTACATATTGGATCACCTTGTATATCACTAAGCAGCGGCGGGCGTTTACTTTGATCCCTTCGCACAACCTCCACCGAGTTCACTTGCTAATTGTCTCCAAAGAAACTGTAAAGTATTCCATGTAAATGACATTCAGTAACAAGCTGATGATTTCGTGCTATGTGAGATGATTTGCATTTTCTACAATTAATATAAAGTGCGTAATGTAAATATTAATTCTAAACTCTCAACCGCCAATCAACCATGAAATGATCAGCTTGTACGTCGGTACGTCCGACAAATAAAAAATTAAGCAAATTGTAAATTCTAACACATATATCGTAGAATAGTTTAGTTGTAAGATCATGTGCAGTAGAGTAGTTTATTTTAATAAAAATATTTTACCTCTATTCCATTTGTGTTTTTGGCTTCATTTCAAGAAAATACAATCTTCTTAATATCCTGAATGTATATATTTATTGGTACTAGCTTTACAAGTGTAATGCAGATATACAGTCCACCACCTTTGCAGATTGTAACTTCATCCAAAACTGTAACTGTATGCAGCTTCGTAGTACGCATGCATACTCTTCCACTGGTTAGTGATCGTACAGTTGGTAATATCAACTTTAAACTGTAATGTGCCCAATACGGGACATGATTGATCTTTAAGTTTTTTTTTTAACTCAAAAATCGTACGAAAACGAGCATTGTTTCATAACCCTTACAGTAAAAGATGGAGCCCATCTCGCAACGTTGTGCAACAAGATGGAGGATATGTATACACTATACCCATTAGAGGTATTCCACTCTAACCCGTGCAAATTATTTGTTAGACAATCCACTTGACGTTGGTACTCTGCAGCTGGATCGGAACGGTCAGATGGTAATTTTAACAGGCAATGGAAAATTAGGGTTGAATCACACGCACTGGGTTCTGTTTCTGCTGCTGTAGCACTAGAGGTATGAATTGTTCAATGCACTCTGAATCCTTCATAAACTGATGAACTACGTTTAATAAAGGTAGACTCTATTCAAGATATGAGTATGACCTGGTGCAACAAAAATGAATAGTAGTCAGCAAACAGATCAGGATCGTTCATATGACGACACATGTTGCGCATTCACAGTTCCTGTCTTGCAAACGCACACGCAGTTTTGCACTTTACATAAGTGCACACTAAACAGGATTGTTTTGCAAGTACATACTGAAGGTTTCCAACACACATTTGTCCACAGTAAAGTAACCTCGACAACTCGAGCACGGAGCAATACTAGGAAGAAGAGCAACTACGTACGGGGATGATTACACTGGGTCGCTACATGCTAGAATGTATAAATTGGTGCACTAAGTATGGAATTACTGGTAGCACGCGGGTTTGAAAGTGGCCTCAATGTCCTTGGTTAGTAACATATCCACTAATCCACAAGGCTTCAACTTCAGCATGCGTTGCAGACAGCAGTAGAACTTTATTTAAGGTTGGTGGAGCCATCTCGTGGGATTTTGCATACGTAGCGATCGAACCATCCACGGTGTTCAGGTCATGTAAGATAGCATTTGTACGTGCACCAAACAATGTAGCGATATCCTCTGGCATTGCATCTGGAAATACATATCTACCGCTTTGACCCGCCCACATGTGATCACGTTGGCTTGGTTGGTTAATGTGGCAACCTATTCAGAGAGAACAATGAGCAATGTCATACCCATTAACTCTTGCCAATATACACGGTCGATCCACCCACCGTGCGGGACAATTGCACGCTGCGGAGAACTTATAATAAGACACGATTGTAATAGCAACGCTCGGAATAGCTTTGTCAATGTTTGAGGTGGCTATGGCGACTGATAACCACACTCCAACACCAACATTCCTTAACCTCAGTTTAACACATGGGCAAATGAACTTACACAAAGAAGCACAAATCCACTTACTCCCACCACTCCAGGAGCACCGCCTTTGAACATGTCAAACTGACAGGACTTGTCCAAAGTGATGAGGGTCCAATGTTCGCGTGCCATTGTGAAACGGTGACGCATCAGTGAGTCCTAGGGTATTAGCTTTTAGCTGGAGTTTGCCGCATACCCGGGATTCGCTCGTACTTCTACTCATCTCCATTAGCATTTCCATCACCAAGCGTTTACAAACTATAGTCCAAGGGTTTTTTCTTGTCGGGATATAGTGGCAAAAAGTCAAAATTAAATAAATAACATCATATAATCTGTGTCAATACAACTCTTATTATTAAATTTTCAAAGTGTTAAAGACAGGCCGGATAAATAATCCCACCAAGGAAGGGGGTCAATACAATTCAGTTACTAAAGTCTCGCATTAAGTTAGGTTAGGATGAACTATCACTTCTGTAAATTTTTCAGTAACCTACATCATTATCACTATGTTAATATATGAGGTCGTGGCAGAAGTTGCGGTGAAGGAGCTCCTACTGGAGGAAGCTGGAGAAGGAATTGTTAAATGCCAAGGTGTCAAATCCCGCGCTATACGTCACATCTCCATCGAACAATAAGAAACGATGTAAAGTATGCTGGTACATTCCTACTATTATCCACACTAATTTTCTTTCTACAAATAAAAGGTTAATATTGAAAAAAAAATACGAATCAATTTCCCTACCTGGAAAATAATAAAGCGCCACAAACTGATTGAGTTGAAGAGCTAAATTCCGCAGCATACATCTCTAGTTCGAACACATATGAAACAGATCGTCTACAAACAAAAATATATCCATCCTTGGAACAGCTCTTCTCACACACGTTTGGAGTAATAGAAAAATGAAAAAGATTAAACTTAACTCAAAACACTTACCGATTGGGCAGTACACAGGTAATATTAACAAAAGGTTACTAATTTGTTAAGCTTAGCACAAAATGTGTCACCCCCATTTTAATGAAACTTTGAAAAAAAATTCAAATGTTTTGAGTACGTAAAATGTCAATGCTCTAAAGACACCAAGATATGTAATGACAAAGAATGAATACAATCTTTCAACAGATGACACCACGTGTCCTCTTCTTGGGCACTTCTATTCAACCAAGTTTTGTCATCGTTGAACAAAACTATAGAAACCCATTTCTCATAAGAAAATGTCAAATAATGCTCATACCATACCGCCAGTGTTGATTAACTACATTTATTCGTTATAAGTGCGTAGTAAACAAACACGGATTCGAGCTTAATGATAAACAAAACAACGTAATAAATTAACATTTTTTTTTTCAAACAAGCAGGTGCGCACCTTGCAAGATATATCAGATAACGAAACCGATTAGAACTTTTGGGGACAAATAAGTAGTAGGTTCAGAATCCAACTAACCACAAAAGTATAGGGCCTGTTCTTAAAAGACTATCAGACTACAACTGATGACGATATAAACAGCAATTAAAGAACAACTGGTATTAGAAAAAATATTTATAACAACCAAACAATAAAAATACATCAAATTGTGTAGACAGACAAAACAATATCAACGATATATTATTAGCATTATTATTAATATTATAAATAATAAACAAATGGTAAAACAACAACTATACAAAGTATATACTAAAACCAGGACAAAGCAAACACAAAATACAGTCCCCAACTTTTGCTTTTAGTTATTTGGGAAAGGACCCAACACCGACTTTTTTAAATTATAATTTCAAATATATGCTTAGAGTTAAGAACAGCAGGCACAAGAATCCCAAACCAGTAAAAAAATTCTTATACTAGATATAAAATACACCTAATTAAAAAGATATAAATATGCTTGTATACTCAACAGAGACAGTAGTGCTTGGCCGCACAAACAAAACCTATAGAAAAACGTTCTGTGATAGTTTCGAGAGTTCGGGCTACGAGTCCCTCTTCCAGACCAAATAATATTAAATTGGCCATCCACCACAGTAAGACTGTGTAATTTTATATTGTTGACTAAGCTACTCAAATGTCACAGACAAATTATCGTGGGGGTTAGAAAGTGGAAATTCATTGTTTCCCACCACAGATCTATGGCCGACTGTATGCCATTAGGGTAGTATCCAACCTGATCTCAAAGTAAGATTCGGAACTAAAAAAGCAAAATTTATCAGCCCTACGGGCTGCGACCAATCTAACAGCCGCCTTTAAGTCATCGACGTTCCAGCACAAAAAACTTATATTTGTCGTTCCAGAGATTTTATTAGCCAACGATTCTTACTGAAGTTTCCCCTCAGTTGTAGCAGAAGAATCCCCGGTGTGGCATGTTATGTCAGGCATTGTCCACTAACCCCACCTTCCCCCTATACTATTCCTGCATGAGCCAAAGTGACTAAATGCCATCAATGAAATAAGTAAATTAATTCAATCTAGGAAACAATTTTAAAAGGAAAAACTCAAAAAGACCCGCCGGGATTCGAACCCAGTGTTCTACTCAATAATTCTACTTTCTATCTATTGAACAACTGTATAAACTTTGAAAAAGAGATTTGCAAGCTTTATTTAGGACATGACTTATTATGTAACAAGCCAATTACATAGCCCCTTGCATATTTGGGAGAGCGAGGCTCTGGTTGTTTGGGCCGATTTTAACTATTCTTACTGATGATTTTCAGTTGAAGTGTTGGTCTTTCTACATAGTTTTCATTGGCTTCTTCATTAATAAACATTTGTATTTGCTTGTGAATGCCATCATAGTTTGTATTATTTTGTATCTAAACAACACTTGTAACCACTAGACAACGCGGACTAATTTGTTCAAACTGTAATGGCCACAGGGAGTACTATATTTAGTAGTTTATATTATCAATATATTTAATATAATAATAACTATATTCTGCCACTGCTTTCTGGGTGTGTGATTACCTGACGCTATCTCAAATGCTGAAAGGCAAATCCTTATTATTAATTAAACATGAAAACACATGAAGAAACAATGAAAAGAGGATGAGTATCATAAGCCTGCCTGTCTGAAGAAATACACTATACCAAGGAAGATATAGGACTCTTTCTCACCTAGCTGAAGGCGTGAAGAAGCAAGGAAAAGAAGTACGCACATGTCTGAAAGTGTTCAGCTGCTTTTAGGATGGTTTAATAACCTCGTGCCGCCTGTCTGAAGGCGTTCCGAAACTAAGAAAGATTGTGAACCATTGACCACCTGGCTGAAGGCGTTCAGCAGCTATCGTAATTGGCAACCTAACTCAAAGCCTGTACTCACATGACAAGGTAAATAGGAAACCCGGCCCGCCTGACTGAAGGCGTTCTCGATAATGAGGCTATAAGAGAGAATGATAATAAAAGTGTATAAGTGTATAAAGCGTATGACGATAAAGCAATGTAATAAGCATAAACCTAGTAAAGGATACTGAAATGTTTTAAGATAATAATGATTTATTAGTGCAGTGTCTAAAGAAGAAAACACCCAGGAAAAGAGCTAGATGTGGTTTCGGCCGTAGGGTCGAACAGTTCTGATTCTGCTCGGAATGCGCTTATATACTCCTGGTTGAGTGACGTCACAGCGCCACAGGATACACACACACACACACATGTTAATTTGTTCTTTTTCAATAGACGGGAATTAACATCTTTCCCAGGTCTATGGCGATAATAAAGTCTGCTATTTTTTAATCTTAATTCTCTGAAAGGTCCGAGTGTTTGTTTTAATTATCGCGGATAACTTAATTTTCGAATCCATACCGTTACATATAGAATATAATTCTATAAATGCCCAAAATGGTGATTCTATATAATGTAATTCAGGGGAAGGGAAAACACTGAATTTTATGGAACGAACGTAAGTGGCGTTACATTATACCTCTCAATGAAACAAATTTTTTGGAAGCTAGAAGTTTTCGTAAAACGTTCTTTTTCTTAAGCCACTTAAATATAGTGTTTTGGTTTTCACGAATTCTCACTCATTTTCACTTAACTTCCTCTTTTTTGTCATGACTTTAACAACTCTAAAATCACTTTCATTTAATAGCTTTAAATGCTTAGAATAATGATATCAGTTTTCAAATCTCTGCATTAAGAAATCACTTTAGGCGTTTATAGATAGTATCCTAACTTCATGGAGTAGGATGACACTCTGAAGCATCTTTTCTGTGGAGAGGACTGCTGCCGCCGTATGCTGCCGCATTTGGACTGCTGCCGACGACTCTAATATCCTGGTCAGGTTGCACTCGTAGCCTTCACAAGTAGGTCGTATTTTTTTCAGGAAGGCGTTTGTACAATTTTAAATTTTTTAGATTTTTCATCTTTATTGAGTTGGTTTTGACGTCTTTGATAGTGGCTAGATTTACAGCTATTTTGGTAACCATGTATGATATCTCATATAAATCAAATAATTTTGCAATTTGATGTTCTGCTTCAGAGCACATTCTTTGTGTTTTCCGATGCATTAATGACCCAGTAATTTTTATGTACTTCCTTGGATTCTAGTTTACTTTGCCTGTTTGTGAAAAAGAACTACTGCTTGTGGGTCCGGTTGGACTTTTCTGTCGTTTCGTTGTTTCAGAATCCGATGTAGGAAACAACGATCTGGAGTACGTAAAAGTCTGTCTTACTGAGTTCCCACGGAATGTTCAATTACAGAATTGTTAAGAAAGTAGACTATTTTCTTGATTTATCGATTCCATTTTGTATGGTTCCTACTGAACAATAACCTGAATAATCTTCAAATTTCTCGTTATATCTTTCGATTCGGTTACTCTGTGGGTGGAAAGGAGTTGTGTAATGGTATTGTATTGTCTCTTCTTCCATATATTTCTTTCACGTCCTTGGAGTAAATTGAGAACCATTATCGGATAATACCCTTTCTGGGAACCCGTAATGTTTCCCATAAACTGTAAATCTGTTTAATACTGCTCCTGTGGTTGCGTTCTTGAGTGGATACAGCATAGTAAACTTTGTGAAAACATTGACTATGAAAAATATATATTCATATCCATTTGACTGTGGTAGACGGCCGATAATATTGTGTAATACTAGTATTGTCAATAAAATCGTGGACTGGCATCTAGAATATAGGCAAGCAGTGAAACCCAGATGTCGTCATTGTTGCTGTGATTGGCGTAAACGTCAACACACACACAAAGACACTGACATAGACACTTCCACATATCCACGATGACCTTCACAATAGTCACCATTGGTAGCAATGCAAGCCTACCAACGTTCGTAGAGCCGTTGACAAGTTTGAAAAATGTTGGCGTTAGCAGACATCTCTCGTAGGGCATCCTTTGTGGCAGTGATGATCTCCTCGGGAGAATGAAAGTGATGCCCACGTATCTTAGCTTTCAAGCGGGGAAAGGGATCGAAATCACATGGTGCGAGATCAGGTGAGTATGGAGAATATCGCAAAACGGTGATCTGCTCCCTTGCCAGCTCCTCCTGGACAAGGACAGTGCCATGTGCAGGTGCGATGTCGTGCAGTTAAATCCAGTTCTTCCTGTGCCAAACATCA
>JAGDQP010004037.1:73118-88460 GCA_022664845.1 Lepisma saccharinum | reverse complement strand
TGCACTTTATAATGTTAGGTTCATTTTTACTACATTTAAATTCCATATTTTTATCTGTACTCCATCTTCTTCTACTCCTTTTCTCCCCTTCCCTCTCTCTCTAATTTCTCTGCCTTTGCCGGAAGGCACCCATCTGTTTCAATTTTTCATTGTGTGTTTAAATTTCTCCCTCCGTCGACTCACGTATATTGTTTCGTCTCGCTTTTATTCTTTCATTTTATCGATAGAATTCGATACTAATACATGTCTATTTAAAAAAAAAACGAAATAACGTGCTCATGATGTTTGCTGATTTTACTATGGGTGTGACGAAGGAAGAAGAAAGAGGGGTCTGTTTACCAGACACGATTATGGGATTGCTTTTATGTCGGTTCCGGTGTTCCTCAGGGATCTAATCTTGGTCCTCTTCTGTTTTTATTATTTATTAATGACTTACCACACTATATTCAAAATTCTCGTAAGCTGTTGTTTGCAGACGACTTAAAAATATTTGTCAATGTAAAGTCATTGGATGACTGTCTACTGCTTCAACAGGATTTGACCAGTATACTGAAATGGTGTTCTAGGAATAGACTTGAAATAAATATTGGTAAGTGTAAAGCCATGACCTATAGCAGACGGGAAAAAACTTACGATTTCACTTACTCGATCAATGGAATAAGCTTAAAAAAATTGGATACAATTAAAGATTTAGGTGTTACATTCGATAGTAAACTAACCTTTTCGTCACATGTGGTAAATATGACCAATGATGCATATAGAAACCTAGGATTTCTTGTTAGGACAACCAAAGAATTTGCAAATGATAGCACTTTGAAAACTCTTTACTATTCCTATGTTAGGTCCAAACTTGAATATGCCTCACTTATATGGAATCCCTCTATGAAAGCTAGTTGCCAGAAGATCGAACACGTACAAAGCAAATTTTTACGTTTTCTCACATACAAACGGACTGGTTTCTACCCGAAATACGAATCTTACAACAATTTAATCGATAATTTTAAATTTCAGAAACTTGATCAAAGACGAACATTAAACGACCTACTCTTCTTGTACAGACTTTTGCACAATAAAATAGACTGTACCGAATTAATTGAAAAAATAATTATTAAGGTCCCATCCCTCAGAACGCGCGAGGGAAATAGTGGCCTATTCTACTGCAGAAAAGCTCGTACAAACGTATTAAATATGTCACCTACATGGAGAACTAGTGCTACTTATAATGCAATATGTAAGAATTGTACAAATTTGGACCTATTTGGAAATTCGGAAGAACTGTACAAAAGATTGATACAGAATATATTGTAAAAAAAAAAAAAAAAAAGAGAGAGAGAGAGAGAGAGAGAGAAAGAAAAAAAAAACTTTTTGGACAAGAAAAAGGGTATAGATGTTCTATTATTTGTGTCATTAAATAAAACAATGTAACAATTATTGTAGACGCTATAAATAGGCATTAAGGCCTGTTGTGTCGATGAAATAAATAAATAAATAAATAAATAAATAAGAAGGTGCCATTTGGGTTGCCTAGCTGCACGGCGTTCGCTGTCGCAAGTTTTTTTATGCGAAGTGTACGAAGAGTATGTTAGTTGGCGTTAGAAGGCTAGAAGAAGGCATGCTAGTCTGACTAGTCACGTTCACACCACTACGAGGATGGTTTCATACTAGGAAATACCAGGCTCGGGATTAATTATGCAACAGGTCCAGCCAGTGGAGGCGATTGTATGGCTCTGGTACATTATTAAGTGATAGGAATTTGTATCACTGGTGTATGTGGAAGAACCAGAGCCGGATTATCGTGTGGGCTAAATGGGTTGTAGCCCAGGGCCCCCAATGTTTCATTGGTCCCGCCAAAAGTAACTCAATTATCTATGTAAATAGTAAGCACAGGGTCAGGGCCGTCCTAATGAGTGGACACAGTGGGCAGTCGTCTGGGGCCCCTAAACCTATACTGGACTACCCCCGCATGCTAATCTAAATACTTCTTACAAGCATTGACTTTTCTAAATCCTTAATTTGATCATATTTTATTCAATTTGAAAAAGTATTGTACGTAAGTTCCCTATCAGTAAAGCCAAATGTTAAGTGATAACTAACTGGTAAAATATTATTAGGATTTCAGAATCAGCTTCCTACAAGTAGACCATTAAAAAGATCATGCAACGTATGACATTGGTTAACGGTTGACAGCAGATTATTTACACTGTACTTTTAGTGCAGGGGTTCTCAAACTTTTAAACCGAAATTGATACTTTCCGTTGCACCAAGTAATATTACTGAGTTTTCAACGCTAATATTTAAATTTGTATGAATTCCAGTATTTATTATACCAACGAGGCAGAACATTTGTTAGCGTGTTTGCCTTGTAACTAGGAGGTCTCAAGAACGATTCCCAGTAAAACTTTGTTAAGCTTTATTTTGTATGAGCCATTCTAGTAACTTTTGACTTCGGTCCATCACGATTATCAGTCACGTTCTAGTTAAAATCCACAATCACAGACATCCATGTCCCAGCTCTGATTCGAACCCGGCACTTCTGAGTCGCTGGCTTAGCGCCCTAATCCACACGGTTACCACATCGGCAACGATTCCCGGTGACGAACATCCTGATTGAGGTTTTACCTGGTTCTCGTAATCACACTAGGCAAATGTTGGAATGGTACCTTCAATAATACAATGAAACAAAAATATATAATATGAATAAAAGTAGTTAAATTATTGCTGTTCAATAGCAAAAATACATTCTCTGGTAAACGATTCTCTTATTTCAGGCGTATTTTTTTTTTAACTTTTACTCTGTATTTATGTTTCAATGGAGTCGCCGTGGCTCAGGCAGTAGCTCGTTTGACTACCAAGCTGGCGGCCTGGGTTCAAATCCCGGCCAGGACGCTGTAGGTTTTATTCAATGTTCCCATACCTAGCGTTTTGATGTGTATCAAATTTTGAATACCAGAGTGTCCTTGGTATTCTTGGACACGGGAGGTAAAGGCGGTCGAACGTGGGGATGTCCAGTGACCACCCCACTTCACTTCTGGCAGTAGGTCGAGAATATGTGGAACGCTACCTCCACATCCCCCATACGCCTTTCATGGAATGTGTGCATCGCATAGGGGGGTAGCTTTATCTTTTATCATTTTTTATTTCTGAAATACATGTGCGCAATACTTGAAAGAAGTGAATTTAAAAGTAATTCTTTTAAAGTATAGGAATAAACTTATTGAAAACCTGTGTACCACGAATTAGTAACGGAAAGTATATTGGAAAAAATTCTTTTACTTTGTTTGGTGCCAACACAATTCTGTGAACGCATGCAAGATCAAATAAAAGACATTTTCAAAAAGATAAGTTTCTCTCACAAAATACTTTGCAGGTGCCCAGCTCTGTTCTCTAGAAAAACAGTTGTCCGAATACAATATTTGATTGTCCTATAAACATGGCGTTTCTGTGCAATCTCCCATAAAAGATAATGCTTCCTCCGATTTTTAAACCTAGTTTTCTCGAAACTATCTGCTTCTTCCATTCGCCCACAGAATTGCAGTGTGCTTTCATCAGGGGGTGCTAAAATCAAATTTGTGATAAGTAGGCATATAGCATTTGTTTTATATTGCATATGCTTCATTAGGAGTGTCAGTTTTGAAATATTTTGGGCTGGACATCAGATATTTCCTCATTCAATCAGTGACAATGTGTTAGGTCAGCTATACGTTTATTGTTATTTTTTTCACTAAGCTCACGTGCCAGTACCCAAAGGTTGGCGTACCAGTACTGGTACGCGTGCCATAGTTTGAGAAACTGCTGTTTAGAGAAATAGTATCTGAAAGTGATAAATATTGGAATTACCAATCGTGTTGGGATAAATTTAGATTTACGAGTGAAGATACAAGGTCCTTATTAGGCTTTGTTTTCTGATATTTTAAAAAATATATTTAATCGTATTCAAATTTTAAAAATAAATCCCAGACAGTTTTGACATTTGTGTAACTGTTTGTGGTGAAACTGATTATTCTAATATTAGATAATTTGTTTTTAAAAATATGAATATTTATTTTACAAATAATGAATTTTGCTAACGATCCAATTTAATTTATCATTTCCATGGGCGTCTGTACAGGCAGGGGCCCGAGTAAATTGCTTTGTCCAAGGGTCAACAATGGTGTTAAGACGACTCTGCACAGGAGACAGGTAGATAGGTCCCTAACAGAGTCAATAGCCGCCGAATAGCTTAATCCAGCACTGGGAAGAACTTATGACTACTCACCACAATCGTGGCGTGCTTGTGACTGGATTTATCCCATCATGTTGCATCTTCCTGAATGGTAATAATGTCTTTCAAGATGACAATGCGCTGAGCTACTGGGCACTTCCTGTCTAGGAATTGTTTGAGGAACAGAGTTCTAATATCTAGTATATTGGTTGGCATCGGAATTAACCCGAAATTAGTCCAACAAAGTCCTTGTGTGACTATATGAAAAAAAAAAAAGGGTACCTAGTACACCAATAACACTCATACCTACATTGAAGGCTGCATTGTATACCTGGGTCCTTAGTACAGCCTGGTTGGTTAGTCATAACTCTCGATTACTACCAACATGTTGCTAAATCAGTGGCACATCGGATAGCTCCCATACTAAGAGCAAAAGAAGAAGAGCTACAAAGTATTTGCTGGATAGTCCTAATTCAGTGATCACTCATTGCATTTCTAATGGCACGAATTAAATATTATTGATTCTTACCCTATATTTTATGTCCTGTGTACTAAATCTCATGGAACTGAAATGTTTCTGTACTAATACTTCTTCTTTTATTTACAGGTTTGTATTTCTGGCGCTCTTCCAATGCACATCGGATGAAAATTGTTTAAGTAGGTAACTTCAAATTACATTGTATATGAAACTATTTTAAATAATTATACGCTTTTAAAATTGAAGCAAGGAAGCTAATTTCATCCTCATACTTACTTACTTACTTAAAGTTACAATCGTACTCACTAAATAACTAATCAGAATACCTATTGATTCTTTATACATTAGGGCATAGTGTACTCTTTAATTAATTAATATTTTTTACTTTTTAGATTTTAAGTAACAATAGAACAGCTCCGTCATAATTAAATAATTAAAAGTTGCTGTCCTTTCGTTCCATGAAGAGATACAAGTTTCAATAAGTTCCTTTTTTCGTCACCAGAGAGCAGAATGTTAGAACTGTAGATTCACCTACCGTTAGTTTTGTGAAATCACCGAACAGTTTGTAGACAATCAGATAAAATTATTGTATTTAGTTGTAAATTTTTAAATCGATCAAATTAACAATATAAACTAATTTTGTAACTAGTATTTGTAGATGTTCAGGTTTAACAATATTAACAATATAAATTTATATAGTTACATGTACAGTAAATATACAGGATGTCTCTGAAATAATGGTGGAAACTTCAAACCAAGAAAAAAGTCCGTTTGAAGATAATGAATCTGTTTAGTTTCAGAGCCAAAGGAGCTCAAATTTACGGTGACATCGTCAAAAATGACGTTATATCTCTACAAGTAATAGCGTAAGCGTTTATCAAAGCACACTCGAAGTAGTGCACAATATATCTATTTAAGTTATGTTTATGATTGGCGAATATAACTCAGAGTAGATTTCTGTCTAATTCCTTGACAATGAAACCTTAGGTTACGAACCCTGTCTATACGGCACTACGTCAATCAGAAACGGTGCTTAAATGGATGTATCGGGAACTACTTCGAGCGTGGTTTCCTAGATCAATAGATAGAATTGTTATTAACGTCCTAAACGAGCTCGTAAGCTACTAAGGACGGGACTCACAGTTTAACGTGGGCTCCGAACCACTTGTCCCCATCGGGAATCGAACTCAGGATCCCTTGATTGCAATGCAGCGAGAGTTACAAATCACCCACTGGGGACACTGTGATATGCTAAACCGACAACGTTTACGTTATCATGTGTCAAACTATGACGACTTTTATGACGATGCTTCGGTGACTTTGAGCCCCCGTATCTCCGAAACCGTGCATAGTTTTGAGTTTCTTGAAAGAAACTAATCTTGTTTTGGAGTAAATAATCACATTCCGAATTTGCACCATTATTTCACCGACCCCTGTATAAATAGCGATGATGGATAGAAAGGAGAGAAAGATTTCTTTAGTTTGTTGACAGAATACTTCGTTCGCAAACATACATGAAAAGACATTACAATATTCCACTTAGAATTACATAATAATAAAATTTAAAAAGAAACTCTGCAATATTTCCACTGTGATGCGACGAAATATGCCTCTACACGCAAATTCTAAAATAATCGCATTTATTAAGGGAACATTTCATTTGGTGAATTGTAGATTTACAGAGCAACGTAACTTATAAATATCCAGTAAGGTGCAGACAATTTCTATAGGGTACAATAGACTTGAATTCTGTCATTACAACGAGATCATAGAAAATAACTGGAATCAATAAACTGTTATTAAGCATGTGCCTCTAATGCACAAAAATGTGTCTACTTCCTACAGAATATTTGAGAGGGAAATTAATGTGAATGTATTACGTTTGAATTTTGTTTGCCTCATCAGCATTTGGAACTTCTGTCAGTTGAAGGGTTTATTCTTTGAGTAATTCTTTCCTTTATATGGTCAGTTTCACTGTTCTAGATGCTGTGAAAGCTTTGTTTCTGCGCTTTGACTCTTTCTTCGGACGAATTGTCTGTTTCTTTCGATCCCTCAACCATTTCTTTCGGCGATTTGTCCGTTCTTTCGATTTTATGCCCGTTTTTACGCCTCGACGCTATGGCCGTTCAACGAAATGACCGATTCAGTGTTTCGACGTTTTGACCCTTACTTTCGACGATTTGTGCTTTTCTTTCACCGTTGTGACAGTTTTTGTCTTTCGACGCTACGACTGTTCGACGCTTTGACGTAGACCCAATCGTAAAACTTGTTCCAAAATTTGTAGAGCCATTGAGTGTATCTTTCTCCTTCATCCTTACACAACTTTTGATGTAACCGAACTTTTTTCGTGCTAAGAATGCTGGCAACAGTTGTTTCATTAAAACCATGCACTGTTGATGGTCCTCTGGTTATTTTCTTTGTACTTGGATATAACTGCCAGCAACTGAAGGTGTCACATTATTACAATGCACGGATGGTCACTTTTTTTTTTGATCATGTTCTTTAGCTGTTCCTCTTAATTTCTGATTTCGGCCTGAGCCTTAGATGCCTAAAGGCTATAAATAAATAAAATATCTTAATCTCTGGATCAGTTCTCTCACAGTGTATTAACTAACTGTTATTCTAGGTTTTCCAAACTATCTTACGTGAACGTTAGTTTCGCACTGATGGAAGGCGATAGCGAACCGCTGCTTGTTGACCTTGCCCAGAAATATTTGAGTCATAAACGTACCTCCCAATCACCACAATCATTTTGGTGACATGTCTACTCTTGCTTCAAAAATAAAGTATTTCACGTCTAACGTTGTAACCGAAGTGCAGATTGATACTCTTATAATTTAATGTTATTGTGTACTGATAGATTTCTGCATATCATAATTTATTTTCAAGTCTCGGAAAATACAAAAAAAAAAAAAAAGTAAAACTCACCACCAAAGAATATACCATAAATTCCTGCGATCTTTTACCGTAAAGATGTTGATTCGCCATGGTTTTTAATGATGGTTACGAACGTTTAACAAGAATACCTGATTTCGATGTCCAATTTCCACAATTAGATATTTATAATTAATGTTAAAAGTTTATAGCTATGGTAAGAAATCTCTCTGCTAAAATTGGATACATTTTCACATTGCACACGTTCAGTGTTCAGGATTCCAGATTTGCTCACAGCGCTAAGCCTAAATCGCTGTTGGTTTTCAAGTTCCCAAATCAGACTATTTTGTTGCTTGAAAGTAATCTTTATTAGATTCTTTCGATTTAACAAACGTACTTCTTGTTCATTTGCTTTTCTTTTACAGAGCTACTCTGTAGGAAATAACTATATCTTCACTAATTTTATCATAATTGTCAACTAAAGGATAATCGTTGATTCAATTCATTTACTGCCTTTAGGCATCTCTGGCTCAGGTCAGGATTGGGTACGGGAGAGGATGAGAAAGATAACGGTCTGAGCCTTATTTAAGATGCCATCCGGTATTCACCTAATGAAACTAAGGGAGACCCCGGAGAACCTGTCAGGAATGTCGGCGCGGGTGGGGGTGGGGAGTCCAACTTTTTACCAATCCAAAGTCTACGACGTTGCTGCCTGGACCACGAGGGCTGGGGGAAAAAAAAGACTGTTGGGAAGATGATAAGGTTTCTAAAGCTTTTCTATCTAATTAAAACTTTTCTATTCATTTACTGGTTTAAAATGTTCTCATTCATGTTTTATTAAATAGGATTTGTCTGTATGTATTGAGCGTAAAATTAGTTAATGTCATTTAGATGTAACGTGGTTTGAGAACGAATAAACTTCAGAGAAATATTAAATTTAATGTATTAAATATGAAATTGATTTTGTATATTCACAACCTAGTTAAGAGCTTTATGAATACGAGGGAATGCATATTCTCAATCCGTTAATGACTGCTTTTCATTGTGGGATGAAATTAAGTAATACCGGCACTGTTTACTAATATATCGGCACATACGTGTAATATCCATGTATGTTTGCTATTGAAATAGTTACTTTTGTATTGATTGTAAGACCTTGTTTTATATTTATAATGATTAATAGTAATTACGAGTGTTACGCTTCACTTATCAGAAAAAGAGACATTCAGTCTATCTTTTTAAATACGTAGTGCATTGCCATTATCGTAATGGAATTAGTTGTAATTCCAGTTAGGATGACTGGGCTATGAATTAGCATGGCTGCTTTTAATTTAAAACAGGGAGGGCATCTACTGTTAATGAGCTAGTTCCATGTAAAAGTTTTCATGTGCTTGTTTTGTTGTTGTTACCGTTACTTTTATAGCCTATTACTGCTCCGTATTTGGCAAGTCCATGAATGTCTAGTTGATGAGCATTGAACTGTTTATCTTTCTACCTTTTTTGAAATTTCGATGAGTGGTGTTGTTTAGTAGGTCAATTCTCTGGAATATTCTTTGTGTAATTCTTTTGACACGCCACTTTTATCAATGTGAATGCACGCTACAATATCTTTGTTGAAGTAAAAAAAAAATCACGTTTTGCAGGTTTTATTTTCTTCATCAAAATGTTGGTGAAATTATATGAATGTAAGTTTTTAATTAAAAACTAATATTTATTCATTGGAATAATAATTGAATTTGAATGATAAACATAGAGAAAGAAAATAGTTTTTCACAGAAACAAGTGAAAAAAAGATACAAGAATTATGTGTTGTTTTGTGAGCGCAAATTAGTAATTCTGAAACCGTTCTATTCTTCTTTCAATCAGAAGGGAAAACATTGTGTACTCGAGCAGGTTCCTTTGTAATTGGCTTATTTATTAGTTTGGTAATGTTGGAGCATTTTTAAGCAAAGGATTTGCTAAATGCAAATACATTAAGTAATTGTAATGCACTAAATAATATTCGCAAACATCTTGGGAACATTTCTTATCTTTTCATTGTATTGCAGTAACATTCTAAATCTTCTGTTTATCCGGAACCTTCAGTTGACTGGCCTCAATAGGAAAACATTTGAATATGAATATTCAGTTTCCTTTTAGCTTTCCTTTCCTATTCTTCACGTCAGTAATTTGTAGAGATATTCAAACTAACGAGAGTGGCCTTAAGATAATTTTGACCTAACACTCTCGTACCTTACTGTCAGCGTGAGGATCAAGTTGCAGCGTGAACGGAGATACTTTTCCACATACCTGTGAAATCGTCTTAGTTTTATCTACGAGAAAGTGAAAAATATATGTGAGAGCTGTCAGAAGTTTGTCTTTTAAAGGAGAATTTCCTAAATTTCTTTCTCACAATTTATGTTTATGCATTTATTGGACATATTTTGCTCACAGTATATTTCGATAGCATCAGACTTACTCAATGTACTCACACCCAGCACACCGCAAACATCTACAATTTGTGTAGGGGAGAGCGGTGCGAGGAGAACACTTTAAGCATATATTGAGCCATAATTCTTGTTCTATTAATAGGATGACAATAAAAGAACTTAGGTTATAAAGCACAAACCATTAGCCACCAAATGACCACAATTGGGACATGAATGCAATATTAAAATACCGACAAAACATTAAAAAAAAAATGGAAAGGCCCTGAGTGCTCATTTGTGCCCCGTACGTGGGAACACAATGGACCGTAAATATGGTATAATGGTAAAGCAATGTTTAAAAGACTGTTTTCTTTTAATACTCCATCTTCATACTACAGTCCCTGCGTGCTTTGGTTCGGCACATTCTCTTTAGGCGTTCGCTTAGTCCGGCATTCTTCTGTTCGGCACCAATTGAGCCGGTCGCATTCGCACTTTTTCGAAAGATTCGGGCTTTGTTCTCCTTTTTAGAGACTTTTTAAAACACTAACTCTCATGTGTATTTTTCTTGCGATAGACTAGCTTGTACAGCCACTTACAATAATAAGTGGAGGTTGCAGTTATAAGAAATATTAATATTTCCTCCAGGAGAATTGTTTTACTGTACGCCTAATAGTTAGGAAACCAACAAGACAATACCAATTTGTGCCAAAACATGGCATGCCAGGATATTTCTCTATTGGAGGAAGAAAGGGAGTCATTTAGCATGCATTTCGAGAACCACGAGATAAATATGCAGAAATTTCATTCACGTTAAGTTCTGAGAGCTAGGAATTACTACAAAGAAAAGGAAAATACTAATATGGTCATCATGCAGGAATCATCATTATGCAAAGCAACAAAACTTTTCTTCTTGTCTTGTTCAAACACGCAGACACACACACAGATAGATAAAGGCAGACAGAGAGAGAGAGAGAGAGAGGGATAAAAGAAAAGCATTTTTAAAGCATTTACTTTTTATTTAGGAACACAAACAGTTGTCCTTATCCTCTCCGTTTCTCTCTAGACAGAGGAACACATACACAAAAGCGACCAAAAACAGAGAAAGAGAACTAAAGGAAGAGACAAACACGATAAGATCTAAGAAAGAAAAAATGCAAGGGAAAGTGATTTTAACCATGAAAGAGACTGAAAGTCTAACAAGTTACCCACTATACTACATCGGACTTAGTTCCCTGCTTATTAAGATCGTTTTATAATTGAAACGTATGCGCGAAAAAACGTCTAAGTGACATTTTCAAATAAAAAATCACGAGTACATTTTTATATCATCGCTGAATTTGCAATACCTGCTATGTGCTCAAGAGTCCAAATTGAGTTTTTGGTGTCATTCGAAAGAGAAACATACTCCCTTTTTTTGCAATGACAGATATGTGCAAATTATTTCATCCAACGGTTTTAAATTGAAAAAACAATATCTGCTATATCTTGGTTTCGTACTTCCTTTTATGTAAAAATAAGACTTTTAACCATTTTTCCTGGTGAAAATTAACTGACTGTACTTGCTAATAGATATTCCGACTACTCGCGGCAATCAGCATTCATTAATATCGAAATAAGTAAAAAATAACAGGTAACTTTAGAAACACGTTTTATTGCTCTCCTGAAAAATGTGTTAAAATGCACATGTATTGCAAATTCAGCGACCATATATAACAGGAAAAATATGAGGCACAAAATATTAATACTTGGCAGAAAAGCGGACTTTAGTCTAACATGTCTTCGTGCAAAATATGAATATCTTATGTATCATATTTTTCTTCTTAAAAATGTACTCATGATTATTTTATTCGAAAATGTCACTTAGACGTTTGTTCGCGCATACGCTTCAATTGTATTTGTCAGCATCAGAACAAAGAAAATTCACGCCAATGGTGTGGGAAAGTCTTATTTACTAATTTCTGTGTCTGCTTAGAAGCTTTTGCATGGTCATCCTCAGTTTGACGTAATAGTACAGACAGCTTGGATGCTTACTCGCAAATTCTACGGTTTAGTCATTTCCTTAAAACAAGTTACTATTGTGTTATTGACTAGCAGGGAAAGTATTCTAGTCCCGATTAGGACTTGAACTCGTGTTACTTTCGCGTTGATTTAGAAAGCAAACGTCTTAATCATGAGCTGTTTTTACAGCTGGGAAGATATTCTCAGGATTTGTCCTATTAAAACACCACCAGATTGAGTCACGCCAAGTGGACCATAGTTAAACAAACTTACTGCTTGTGTAAGCAATGATATTTATTTACGTCTGCGCAGTTGGTTTCGTAAAAGAACAAGCCTGTGGTTGCTTTTCCAAGGTTTTGCACTTAGTCTTTCTTCCAGCGATTCTCGTTTAAATCCACAATGTATACTTTTATACGTGTAAAAGCAGTATAATAATTCACTTTGTTTAAACAGCTTATCTTATTGAGGAAAATTCCTCTGTGAAAATTATAATTATCAGAATTAAGTCTTATTAGCATTTCTTCTCACACTTTACGCGAAAAACTGAAACATGCGTAATTGGATCATTCCATGGAAAAAAATCATCTAATTTTAGAAAAATTAGTTGCATCCTCATTTAAGAAAACTTTTAATTTAGTATGAAAAATGTTATGCCTTCATTTATCCCGGGGCGACCATATTTCCAACATGACGTGTGATTGTTTTACGAGTGCGTCGTGCACGGAATATGAGAACAGAGAGTGTAAAAGATACATTACCGCACTTAACCTTACCTAACTTTAGCTAAGGTTAGCTTAAATTACTGACCCATGGTCAGTAATTTAAGATAATGTACGAAAATTGCAAGAAAACAATTATTAATGACAAATATGAACATATACAAATATACTTGAAAGAAAATAAATGTTGCTTCGGCAGGGATTCGAACTTGGGTTTTTTACTCAGCGCCTTAACCACTCAGCCACGATACGAACTTGCAAACGGTGGTTTGGCCCTTGTATTTATAGTGCACGTGTTACGTAACAAGCCTCCATAGTGCTGTTCCAGCCCATAAAGTTCATTTTATCTTGTCTTACGTAATAAGCCAGTAGTGACGGGTGCACGATGACGGCCTCCATTATATTTCGAAACGGACAGTCTCGTGTTTTTTACTGCCGTAGACAGGTACGAAAACCTGAATATCTTAAAAACCAGACAAGCTTTAGAACTGAAACAAAAACCGTTGTTTCTGAAGTATGAAGTGTACTTTGAAGATGTGGAATTACCTTTTTTGAAGATGAATTCCTTTATTCCAAAACTTAGGTTAAAAAATTAATAACGAATGGTATAAAATTATTTTTTAAAACTAATTTTGTGGTGGCAAAGGAGTTGAATAGAAGGCTGCTAATTTTTTAAAGTTTTATCTACCAACCGGGTGTCTGGACGCAAAATATCACACCCCTTTTTTCTACTGGGATTTAAACATGCACAGTAAAAATTAGCTGGGTTAATTCAAGACAATGCGGTGTTGCAGCGTGACTACCACTTCGTCGCGTTAAATCAACACAACACATGGTGCTGATTTCAGTCCTGGTAGAAAAAAAAATATGTCTGCCACGAGTACTAACTGTAAGCAAGGAATTTTAGTTACTAAATTTACGACTTACCTCTTAATTATATCCGTGCTTTTAAATCTCCAAGAAACTATTTCTTTTTAATTTTATTTAGTTATAATTGTAACGAATGGCAATTTCAATTATGTCTTGTTTATAAAAAATATGCTCACTGGTTATGTTGTTCCACCTGTTTCTTCTCGTATTAATCAAAACCAAAGATCTCAAATCTGGATCCGATATAACTTTCACCAAAACAATATTTGTAACCGAAGAATGCCTCGTTTAATTTCCAACGCTTATTAACAATTTCGTTTTACTCAAATCATTTGTTAAATTCAAATTAGGATAGCATTGATACCGATCAGCCATGCTACCTCCCTTCATTACTTCCACACATCTAACTTCAGTTTCTATTTCTCGATCCTACCTAACCAGTGGCGCTGAAATCGCTTCACTGTTGCCAACCTTGGACATTATTAGCAAATAATAACATATAAACATTCAATATTGTACAGTCGAAAGATATATTTTTCTTGAGGCGCTACACAAAATAATAAAATTCTTCATTGTAGTCAGTTTCCAATTAGTTCCATTGAATTTTATATAAAAATGACGGTTCTGTATCTATTGTGTGAGATGTCATACGCGTTTAACGCTTTCATTATCAATTCAGACGGCCGCCATATTGTTGACGTCATAACCCCTAAACAACCTGACGCGGGATTCTTTGGAACTTTTTGTGAGCAATACAAGAGGAGAAGTAAGTACTATATATTTCCAACAGATTTCACTTTTTTTTCGTTTATTTTTTTAATGTTCAGGTTTATATCTAATTTCACTGTAATAAAGTTGCATTAACCAAATATATGTATTCATATTTATCGTCTACTTGTTTTCCATTTTGTAAGCTAGACACATCTCCAGATACACTGTAAATTCATAGCTGTAGCCGACCAACGCATAGTGAACATAGGCCTCCATTGGGCCGATAATTTGTGCTACTACACTGTAAAAAGTGGAAACACGAAATGGATGAAAGTTACTCCGCTTTATGGAGAAATATAAGTCGAAAATTAGTGTTTTGTTGTATTTACTCTTAAACATGGATGTAGTGTAAGCCTTATAGTGGAAAGACTGATAAAATTAACTACATTTTAAAGTTAAACATTTTCTTTGTAATAGCTTAATGTTAACTGAAAATGGGTTGAAACTGGCCAAAGTGTTTTGTCGGTGAACGTTCAACTTATTTTACGCTTAAAATTCGGTCATTTTCTGATCGAGGTGTAAGCTAAACTGGCAATTTTGAGGTTACGTAGTTTTCTGGATGGAGCTTAAGCCTTGGTTGGATATTTTATAATCCAATAACAGGAGTAACGTTACTTGCTAGTCACTGAACGCCCCGCCATTTTGAGTGCTTATATTGCCTTTACACTGTGAACAGCAAACAGTTCACTGGTGGACCAAGAACGGCAAGGATTGCATTGGTGGAAGAAAGAAATTAACTTAGGTATAAATCTTTACACTGTAGCAAACGTATCTCTCCTTTTTCACGAGACATTTCTTGTAGTAAAATCAAAAACGTGTGAATGATTGTCACTTGGAAAGCCGGAAACACCAACTGCCTTCGTAGCTAAGTGGCAAGAGCGTCTCATCAGTGTGCTTGTGGACCCTGGATCGAAACCCGACAACTTTAACTTATTTTTTTTTAATTTTTAATTTTAAAGGTATATTACTTTTATTAAAGGCTTGAATGAAATACGTTGGAACAGTCACACACACACACACACA